>PVKS010000059.1:0-307002 GCA_004027875.1 Aplodontia rufa | reverse complement strand
CAGTAAAAAAGAAAAAAAAAATCAAATACGACAGATCACATTGAAATTTTTTAATTGAGAAATTTATTTTTTCAACAACCAGACAAGTTTTTAACAAAATAATATAAAATGTGTATAGATTCTGGAGATTAGATTTACCCCCAAGAGTGTCCCCCGCCAATTACCCACCCTTATCTCTCCCTTCTCCTTCCCACAATATCTCTAAAAGAGTATTAGGTTGTATAACAATACATCTTATCTGGATTTAACGCATAATAGACCTTCTTTCTCAATGGCCAGGGTCTAGTTCCAGCCTCCACAGATGAGTGAAGACATTCGACCCTTGGTTCTCTGGGTTATGCTGATTTCACTCAGCAATAATTTCTTCCATAGCCATTCATTTACTTTCAAAGGCTGCAATATCATTGTTTCTAATTGCTGTGTAAAATTCCATGGTATATATGTACCACAGCTTTTGGATCCATTCACCCAGTGAGGGACATCTGGGTTGTTTCCATAATCTAGCAATTGTAAATTGAGCTGCTGTAAACATAGATATTGCTATGTCACTATAATGAGCTGATTTTAAATCCCCTAGAAAAATACCCAGGAGTGAAACAGCAGGATTGTATGGTGGGCTCATTCCTAGTTTTTTGAGGATTCTCCACACTGCTTTCCAGAGGGGCTGTACCAGTCTGCAGTTCCACTAACAATGTGCTAGTGTGCCTATCTCTCCACAGTACCTCCAGCATCTATTATTGTATATTTTCTTTATTTTTGCCATTCTGACTGGTGTGAGGCGATATCTTAATGTAGTTTTCATTTGCATTTCTCTGATTACTAGTGATTTAGAGCACTTTCTCCTATATTCATTGGCTTGATCAATGTCCTCTGTTGAGAAGTTTCTATTAAGCTCTTTGGCCCATTTATTGGGTTGTTTGTGTTTTTGTAGTTGAGGTTTTTGAGGATTTTGTAGATTCTGGATATGAGGCCCCTGTCAGAGGAATCATAACCCATGATTCTCTCCATTTCCATAGGAAACCTCTTGACTCTTTTGATTGTTTCCTTGGCAGTACAAAAGCTTTTTAGCTTTATGGCATCCCATTCACTGATTTTTGACTTTACTTCCTTTACTTTAGGAGACATGTTGAGAAAGTCCTTGCCTACTCCCAAATGCTAAAGTGTTGGACCTAATTTGGCTTCCATCAGTTACAAGGTAGCTGGTTTAATTCCTAGCTCCTTGATCCATTTTGATTTGATTCTCGTGCAAGGAGAAAGATATGGGTATAATTTCAACTTTCTGCAAGTGGCTGACCAGTTTGTCCAGCACCATTTGTTGAAAGACCACATATTGAAATTTTTGTGTCAATAATATTATTCATAATTGTGGCTAGATTGTGAAATAAAAATTATAATTTCACTTCTTCTATTTTTAAAGGAATAATAATCTGTGAAAAACGCAGGAAAAGGAGGAAGGTCCCAAATGGCAGATGAAGTAAAATTACACAAGGTTAAAGAGAATCATCTTTCTCTCTTAAAAGACAACAGCAAAAATAATAATAATGCTTTCATGAGCATGTATTTTATCTCCACTCCTGACACAATCCTGCAAGGTGAAGAATTATTACCAGACTCTAGAAACAATTTCAGTTGATGGTTTAGTGGTTTGCAAAGGCATATTCTTAGGTTTGCCTAATTCCAAAGTTTGTTCCCTCTCCATCATAGCATATGCCTTCCACAGTTTCCACATAGCTTGTGTTAGGTTAAAAATCAAAACATTCAGCAATCAATCAATCAATCAATCAATCAAAACCTTTCTGTATTTAAACTTCCTCTTCTTTCTTTTTAAAATATTTAGTAGTTCCAAATAAGCAAAACAAACAAACAGAAAAAGAATAATACGTTTCGTAGAAAAAAATATTGACACGGAAATGATTTGGTGAGTGTATGTGGCAAGATAAACCCTCCCCAGGCAATGAAAAGTTATGACAAAAAGAAATAAACAATTTTAAAAAATCAGGATAGTAAAGCCATACCCCTGGAGGTAGTATAAAATATTGCACTAAGTAGATTTTGCAGTGTGAAGAAAGCTGAAAAATAATAGATATTGGAGTAATCCACAGGAAATGAAAATATCCGTGTACTAAAACCAGGATAACCAGGCTTAAAACTTTACAATCTCCATTCCAGGTGTTCAAAACATAAACTCACATAATCATTGTGAAAAAGGTTCTGCAGCTATCAAATAAATAAATAAATAAATAAATATTTTAAGAAATTTTAAAATTAATTTTTTATTAATAAAAGTAAATGGTTCCAGGAACAAAGAAATAAGAGAATTGAAACTTGGCCTTGAGGCTTACATTGGGTTTAGTACAATGTATTACAAAACCCTGCATAATGGAACCAGGCCGAATTTGGTGTTAGAGATCGGGGTCAAGATTTTGACAAGGCAACAGTCCAACTTGCCTAAATCAGATTTCTCCATCATAAGCAGAAGTCTTCATGCATACCTTTGGGGTGCAGAATAGCTTCATGGCACACTCAGGAAATGGCATCAGCTGTTCTCAGTGGCAAGGCGTCCTGAGTACAAGAAAAATGTTCAAATCCAAAATAACAGCAATGGCTGATGGAGAATGAATGACTGAAGTTGAAACATAAAGCTACTGTAAGAAAATTCTGCCTGGCTAAACCATTTTCAAACTGACATTAAAATATATATCAAAACTTTGTATCAGAAAAAATAACAATCTTAAACTACTAGTTCTGAAAATTTGTTGTTCTTGTGAATATTTATGTGGAAAATTTTAAATTAAAAGTATATTTCTTTAGTTTTTCTTTTTCTTAATATATTAACTTATTTCTGTATTTGCTCCTTTCCCAAATTAGAATGGAACTGAGGTAGGATAGAAGAAATAAAAATTAGGTAGAAAAGAGACATTAAGGAAGAAAAGTAAAATACAATTTTAATTTCAAGTTCTTCGTGTACTTCCAGTCATCCCATTTTAATTCTTCTCCCAAGACTGTCATTCCCAAATTTCTGGGACATTTGTAAATCTTAGGTTTCCATGGAGTCACTCACTTATGATAATTACCTTGCATATTGCTAATTAATTCTTTAATAAATAGATTAAGTAAAGAGAGAGATGAAATTTTAAGAAATCCATAATTTGGGACTTTCCAGTGTTATGTACAGATCAAATAAAACAAACCTAAAGATACCGAGAACATCAGACTGATGTCAGTCTCATACTTTCCCATACACAGCCTTTACCAACTTTCATTTAAAATAAGATCCTAAAAACCTCAAAGTGCTTCTCACTGTCAAGTTGGACTGCATTCTTGCTTGAATGCATATTCCTTGTTTTCCTAAATAAACCTCTGTGTTTCTACTGACACATCTTGAACTTCTTTTCTGTCATGTACACAAAGGACCCCACTTGTTCCGAGAGGAGTTACCTCAGTTTGAAGAAAATAACTCAGGGAAAGCAGAATAAGGGTCTGATTAAAGTCATGACTAAAATCATGCAGCCCTTGGAAAAAGCAACCAAGACCAGAAAAAAAGAGGAAAGGTCTTGGAGATAGTCTTTTTCATTTTTATTGGTTCTTTTTAGATATACATGAAAACAGAATGTACAATGACATAATTATAAAGGCACAGAGTATAACTTGTTCTGATTCAGTTCCCAGTATTTCCCCTTACCCTCTCTTCCTCTCACTCCCTATTCTCTTCCCTCTATTCTGCTGATCTTTCTGTTATTTACTAATATTTTTTTAAAAAAATTAGTGTCTTGTTGATGTACATGATGATGAGATTTGCTATGGTATATTCATATACAAACATAGGAATGGTAGGTCTGATTCATTCCACAAGCTATCCTATCCCATCCCATCTCCCTCTCTTTTCTTCCCCTTTGGATTAGCTTCTGAATATCAGAGAAAACATTCAACCTTTGACGTTTTGAGACTGGTTTATTTCACTTAGCATCATGGCCTCAAGCTCCATCCATTTGCTGGCAAATGCCATAAAGTCATTCTTCCTTAACGACAAAGTAATACTCCATTGTGTTTACATACCACATTTCTTTAACCATTCATCCATTTTGGTGACAGTACCACATTGTTTTTGTTATTATAGGTCTGTAGCATAATTTGAAGTCCAATATTGTGATGTTTACTGCTTCAGTTTTCTTGATGAGGATTGCTTTGGCTGTTCTGGGTCTCTTTTTCCAAATGAATTACATGACTGGTGAAGAATGTCATTGGAATTTTTTTTTAAGGAGGAAGGGGGGATCCATTTTTATTTTTTCATCTGGTTTTTGTTTTTACTTGTCTTAGTTGTGGGTGTGGAAATGGGGATGGAACCCTGGTCCTCATGTGTGCCAGGAAAGCACTCTACCACTGAGCCAACTTTCTATCCCCTGTTAGAATTTTGATGGGTATTCTGTGAATCCGTGTAGTACTTTTGGTTGTATGGCCATTTCAATATTAATCCTGCCTATCCAATATCATGGGAGATTTTTCCCATCTTCTAAGGTCTTCTTCAATTTCTTTCTTTAGTGTTCTATAATTTTCATTGTACAGATCCTTCACCTCTTGTTAGAATGATTCTCAAGGGTTTTATATTTTGTTTTATTTTATTTTTTTGCTTTTTTTTTTGAGGCTATTGTGAATAGGATAGTTATCCTAATTTCTTTTTCAGCAAATTCACTGTTGGAATCCAGGAATGCTATTGATTTATAGATGTTGATTTTCTATCTTTCCATTTTGATGAATTCATTTATGAGCTCTAGGAGTCTCTTGGCAGAGTCATCAGAGAACATAGATAATTTGAGCTCCTCTTTTCCTATTTGTAGCCCTTTAATTTGGAGAGAATTGTTCATGCAGTTGTTGAAACACAGAGTTACTGCACAACAACAAAACAGAACAGAACAAAACAAAACACACTAATAAGAAGATACTAGGTTTTGAATTAACAGATTTTGTGATTTCTTGATACATAGGATAACCAAGGACCTATAGTGTTTTATAGGCAAGAAGCTGACTGAAGAGCTGCTTAGCTCACAAGGATGGCCAAATGACTAATGCTCACTTTCAAATGGATAGAGTATAAAAACCATATTTAAGGACCACAGAGAATACTAGCAATCTAGTGTTCAATAGAACAACCCTATAGAATTCCTATAGGGATGGAAAGAGGTCTAACTAAGAAACGTTCCCTTCCCAGGTTAGGGGCTGGAAACAGTTGTACTGTGTGTCTTATTCATTCCCTTTGTGAATGGTAATGTCTACCTCCATCATTTTGTTTCTGTTCCACCATTTCATTTTGTTTGAGGAAGAGATAAACGGGTTTTTTTTCCTATTTATAGTTGTGCAGATTAAAAGAAGGACCACTAATATATGATCTACACACTACTATACACAGCCACAGTGTAGAAATTATCATGGATAGCCCAGAGCTTGATGTCACAGTTGTGTGGAGTTTTGGAGATAAGTCCCAACAAATAAAGAAACGCGTAAATGTTTACGCAACAAATGAGGATAAACCAAATATTTGGTGATCCAAAAGAGCAGATTATACTGGAAAATGTGACATTCATTAAGTATTTCAGGTTTTCATTCCTTCTGAGTGCATCTGGGATCCCTTGTGGTTGTGTTGGGCCATATGACTAGTCCTGGCAATCAGTTGTAAAAAAGTGTTATATAATTTTTAGACTGGGCATATTCTTGCCCTGTGACTAAGAGATCAGGAATGTTCAATGTTTATCATCCTGGGTGCTGTAGTGAAGCACAGGGTGGAATGGTACCCTGAATGTCAATAAAGCTTTGTTTATCTAAGGTCACTAAACTTTGGAGACTTTTTGATACTATGACATAATTTATCCTATCAATTTGAGTAGATATTGGGTCACCAGTATATACATTGACTATAAATCTTACATTGGAAGGAAACCAGCAGATTTCTACCTGAATTAATGAATGATGACACAGTTATATGAACTTTTACTTTAATTATTTTCATGGGATTATGTTTACAAGTAGTTTTTTAAAGCTAACATTCATTTAGTTTTGGTAATTCCTGTTTATAGATAGAAATTGACCGGTGAATTTTTAAAACAATATTTGGCATGATGTTTTTTGTGTGACAGATTTTTTTCTTTATTTTTCTTCCTCTCTTAATTTTCTCATGCATCTGATTGGTGAAGCATATACCACATCTAGATCCCTGGATGAGATAGGGAATGAGAAATGTGCTCTTAGCTTTCCAGGTCTCCTCAGTACAGAAGAGTACATCACAGAGAGACCGCAGTGGAGTCTGGCAAGCCAGGACCTGTGTCCATGATAATGTGAAGAGGCAGATTTGAAGAACACAGCATGGTGTGAGAAAGGGGTGGCTCCAGAGCAGAGGAACCTCAAGAGGGAGGCATGAAAAGGAAGCCTTAGAGCTCAGTTGTGGCCTATGAAGTTCCATGTATATCTAGAAAGTAACAGGTGCCACTGAAGGACTTCAGGGGGCTGGACACATGTGGCACAATTCAGATTTAGAGAAAGACTGTGTTTTAACTTATTTTGCATATACATTGCCACCTCTCTTCCAAGACCTACCTTCTCAATTCTGTTCAATACTGTTACCTGAAAAGAACCTTCTGAAGAAGGAATTCAAAGTATTTGCCCTGATTTTTCTCCAGATATAATATCATTAAAGTTGCTACAAGCAATCTCAATCTGGACATGAATGGTAGCTGTACCTTGATTCAAAGGCATGGTTCAGCAACTTGAGATTTTATTATTTCCTCTAACTTGTCTGAAAGTGAAACATCTCAGCTATCTGCAGCTAACATTTGCAAACATTTTTTTTTAATTTTGTATAGTTGTGACACTAATTCTGACATTGTAAAGACTAGTTTACAGGAAAAATGTGTCCCAAGAGGTAGGGTCAAGGATGTCATGTGCAAGTTCTTTATCATGTTATAATGTATATGCAGGATATAATAAACTCATTGCAAATCCTA
Organism: Aplodontia rufa; assembly: GCA_004027875.1. Lineage (NCBI taxonomy): Eukaryota > Metazoa > Chordata > Mammalia > Rodentia > Aplodontiidae > Aplodontia > Aplodontia rufa. The sequence continues at coordinate 300,010 of PVKS010000059.1, read as the reverse complement.
CATTTTTAGACTGATTTATTATGGATCATCTAGATATTTAAAATTCAAGGTTTTGGTTTGCTTTCTATAAAAATATAAAATTTGCCAGAAACCTCTTCTGCATGCCAAATCAATTTGACAATGCATTTAAAAAGCAATTGGTAGAATTAAGACTAAGCCATGTGAAGATTTGTTCATAGAAATGAAATTTAAATAGAATGCCATCCATTAATTTGGTTTCTTGGCTTATGAGAATGTTGGCTTGGTGCCTTTTGAATCCAAATTCAAACAAAATGAAGTACTTATTTGTTGTTTTACACATAACTGTATTAAGAAAAATAAAATATCTACATTGAATGACATTAGATATATAGATATATGTTCCTGTGTCATGAAGAATGTGAAGGATAGTGAGTTTGGGGCAGGTTAGAAGGATTGGGGATATTTGGGAGTTGAACTATGGGGTTGGAGAAAATTATACATATGTTGAGTACAACTTTCTGAGCCTGCCTCAGAAAGTTGTACTCAATCTCTACCAACTGGTGTCTGGAGAATTTTTATTGTAAATTAACCTAATATTGGAACTGCTGAATGAAGTCAAGAAAGATGCTTTTTCCAGTGTAAGGATTAGAACTGTACTTTGGCCTCCTGCCATAATCAAATGACCCTGAATTACAAAACAATGGTTTGTGTTCAATTATTTGCTCTGCCTGGATCATAAGTATATAAACTTACACCAGTCAGTTTAAGATATCAATCTAGGCATTTTTTAACCTCTCTTTGCCTTTTCCTCATTCTTTCTTAATCTTAATTTGAGTAGGAGCTAAGAAAATGCACTCTTAGCAGAGGCTGGCGTCATGAGGATAAGCAAATCATCTTTTCTTTTCTTTTTTTTTTATTAGTTGAATATGGAGTTACAATTGAGGGGAATCATTATCAAACAATAAAGAACAAATGTATGTTTACGTAGTTAGCCAAAGCTGATGTCATGTCATGTCATGGATGACCCCCTTGGGTTCCCCATGTTTCTATGTTTCCCCCAAAATAACCCCTGTGTTAAATGGACTTCTTGTGGAGGTCAGAGATGTCCTTCTGAGTTGATTCCCCCATACTCCCTCCTTCCAGTCTCCTAGATATCCTTCCTAACCCTCTCCCCTCCCTATCCCTCTCCTACATCTCCAGGTATCCTAGGCAAGGTTCCCCCTGTTTGTGTAAAACTTCATACATGTTGAGGTTATTATTAGCTTAGCCATCTAACATACTGTTTCTGGTTGTATTCTAGCTTCCACAAATGAGATAAAATATTCAGCCCTTAAGTCTCCGAGATTGAGATATTTCACTTAGCATAATTTTTTCCATCTCTATCCATTTGGCTTCAAAAGCTATGGTATCATTTTCTGTAATGGCTGAGTAGTATTCCATTGTATATATGTACCAAAGTTTTTGAATCCATTTGTCCAGTGAGAGGCATCTGGGTTGGTTCCATAGTCTAGCTATAATAAATTGAGCTGCTATAAACATTGATGAAGTCATATCTCTATAATATGCTGATTCTAACTCTTTTGGGAAAATACCCAAGCAGTAAAGTCAAGAATAAATGAATGGGATGCAATTAAACTAAAAAGTTTTTACACAGCTAAAGAATTAGTCAAGAGTGTCAAGAGAGAGCCAACAGAATGGGAGAAAATCTTTGCCTGCTACACCTCAGACAGAGGGCTAATATCCAGAATATATAAAGAACTAAAAAACACTAAACAACAAAATCACAAATAATCCAATCAATAAGTGGGCTGTGGATCTAAAAAGAAACTTCTAACCAGAGGAAGTCCAGAAAGCCCATAAATATATGAGAAAATGCTCTACATCATTAGTAATAAGAGAAATGCAAATAAAATCTTCAATGAGATTCACTTCACTCCTGTTAGAGTGGCAAAAATGAAGAATACAAACAAAGACAGATGCTGAAGTGGCTGTGGGAAAAGAGGAAACACTGCCACACTGCTGGTGGGACTGCAAACTGGTTCAGCCACTCTGCAAAGCAGTGTGGAGACTCCTTAAAAAACTAGGGCTGGAACCACCTTATGACCCAGCAAATCATCTTTTCTTCTCACAATTGAAGCTCTGAACATAGGTGAATCTCCTGGATATGTTACTCTTCTCCCTGAGCCTGACATAACCAGTGCTCTACCGGAGCAGCTTAAGATGAGGCATCTGCCTGCTCTCCTCTTCTTAATGCTGTCCGTGCTGCAGTTCTGGTCTCTCCATCCTTTGCTGAGTAGCTTGCCCCATTGAGCTCAGCACAGTGTAAAGATTACAAGTCCCTGTTCTGCTCTAAGTGTCAGTGATTTAATCAGCCTCTTCAGGTAAAATGCAAAAGCACATTCAGTGACAGAAGGTGATGATAGTGAGAATATACCCATTGATTTCCTCTTATTAAAAATAGTTTTCTTTGGAGAATGACTCCTTAATTACCCTTTGCAAGTGTCTAGTAGGCCAGTGCCTCATGACAGATTAAATCTACCACATTTTGTTTCAATAGCAAGTGAAAATTTTCAAGTCACTCTGATTATCTTTCTCCTTCTTTTTGCTGTGACCCTTCATTACCCCCTGTGGCCTTTCCTTCTGCTCTGTTCACAGGTGCTTCCTCGTTTTCTTGCTATAATTTCCAATTATTCTCCCACTCTCTTGTTGTTTTTGATTTTTATTTCCTGATGGAGACATGCAGATATTCTCCACTAATTTCTGTGAAAGCTTGAAAGGACGAATATAGATGAGCTCATTGAAGTAATTCTTTTAAAAAGATTTGAAAATTTTAAAATACAAATACTCTACCCAAGTACAACTTTTAAAATCGTAAGAACTATGAAAGTTGGGACAGAGCAATTGGGTAGCCTAAGAATAAGTTCAAACCTACTTACTTGCCTGAAGGAGAGCTTTAGAAAATTATTTTATAAATGTTACAAAACTATAGATGGAGAGAAGAACACCTCCGTGGTCACTCTCTCCACCTCATTTCATTCCTCCTATCCATGTTCACTAAACAGAGCGCAAACAACTTCACCCAACTTTCTGGTTTTGTTCCAAGGTCACTAACCCTTTTTCCCAAGGTCCCTAAGCTCTTCTGAGCCTCAGAATCCTAATTTATACAGTGACAAAGTTGGCACTAATCTTTTCTGGCCTGGTTCTCAGCCGAATCTCTCCATGAGTCTATGCAATCTCTGGAGGTGAGGGAATGTTCCGACCACAGGCATTGTTTATCTCACGAAGCCCCCAGTGAGCAGTGGCATGGGAGATTTTGATATCTACGGGCTTTAATGTGAATGTAAGTATTTCTTTTATAGTAGATCTACTGTGGAAAGGCAACCTTATGTGAATTTAAACTTTTATGAGGTTTGAATTTTTGAATTCAGTGAACTAAATGCCAAATACTTCTTGAATTGTTTCTTATTTCACTCCCCTTTCATGTAACAGCAGACTCATAGTAAATTTCCCATTATTTGACTTGCTCTCACAGTCATTTATCACACTGGGGAAAACTCCAACTCGCCTCCACAAATTAAAGCCAAATTTGATTTAATCATTTTCACTTTAACAAAAGGCATTAGCATGGCAGGATTAAGAATAAATTTTTGGTTTTGATTATTTGTGTTGAAAAATTTATAGAATTCCTTACCAAATTAATCTTTACATTCTCTTGCCACTCTGGCCCTGATTTGTTTATTAATGATTGAGGTCACTGCCTGATTTATGAACAAAAGCATCTGTCCTACTTAGAATATTCTCATGAAAATTCCTACTACTTACTGCCTTGCAGTGAAAGCATTGATGGTGATTAGTGTCAAGTAAGACTCTAAATATTTATAGATTTGATTCATAAAACTACCCAAAGTGTGGATTTTGTGAAATTGAGCTGTGTAAGGTCACCAGTTATGTTTTTCATAATCACTTTTATCTGATGGTCAGAATTCAGTTTGGGTATATTGGATGCTGGAGTGGATTCATTGTGGATAGTATTACCGAACATTGGACACTTATGTGCCATGCATTCTTGTAAATCCTATAGGTATATTAATATATGGAGTCTTCACCATAATACTATAATATATATATATATATATATATATTTTTTTTTATCTTAATCCTTCTACTCTGTTGCCTCTGACTGGGATAATAATCTCAGCTGGTCATCCTAACTCTTGCCATGTGTCAGGGACTCGTCAAGAAGTTTACAGATGTCACCACATTTAATCACAGCAACAACTCTGTAAGGAAAGTGCTATTCCCATTCTATGGCTAAGGATGCTGAAGCTTAGAAATGCAATCAATAAATGTGCTATGGAACTAAACAGAAACTTCAAAACAGAGGAAGTTGAAATAGCCAATAAATGTATGAGAAAATGTTCTACATCACTAGCAATCAGAGAAATGCAAATCAAAACTACACTGACGTTCCACCTTACTGTAGCCAGAATGGCAAAAATGAATACGAGCAATAACAGATGCTGGAGTGGTTGTAGGGAGAAAGGAACGCTAACACACTGTTGATTGGACTGCAAACTTGTACAGCACTCTGATAAGCTGTAAGGAGTCTCCAAAAAACCTACGGATGGAACCACCCTATGAACCAGCTATCCCATTCCTGAGTATTTTCCCAGAAGAGCTAGAATCAGGATACTACATAGACACAGTTACATCAGTGTTTATAGCAGCTTAATTTACAAAAACTAACTATGGAATCAACCCAGATGCCCCTCTCTGGATGACTGGATCCAAAAACTGTGATATGTATATACAATGGGGTTCTACTCTGTTATTAGAAAGAATGATATCATGTCTTTTGCAGCTAAATGAATGGAAATGGAAAAAATCATGCTGAGTGAATATCCCAAACTCACAGACTTAAGGGCCAAGTTTTTCCTCTCATATGTGGAAGCTAGAGTAAACCTAAGATAGGATGAAAGTTAGTTAAGTATAATTAATAAACCCACCAAAGATGAAATTTCACATAAGTTTTGGGAACCATAACTATGGATGGTGGAGAACAGAGGGAGGGAGAGAGGAGAGTGAGGGAAAATGGGGGTTATCAATACAGCTGGGTACACTTGGCTTCCATGAGAATCCAAACTATACTCAGGTAGGCATATAAACTCAGAAATTTCGATAATTAACATACACGTATTTGTTCATTTGTATCTGTAGCATGGGGGTATTACAGACAAGACATGTGATTAGGGAATGGATGGGGCGGGTATCCTGGACTAGGATAGGACTTAGCTTACTTTGTCAATATGTATGTATGCATGAATATGTAACAATGATTCCCTCCAATATGTAAGACTATGTTGAACCAATTAAAAAAAATGTTCATTAACTTGAGTATGGTCACACAGCAGTGCAGTTAGTTCATCCTGGGTTCTTAAGGAATAATTTCTTGAATTCTTCTTGGGATGCAAGTGTTTTATAATTTCCAACTTCTGTGTAGTCTTTAAAAATATTTCCCCGCATCTGAATGATTACAAAATACTCATTTCAGAATATGGATCTGAAGACTGTTAAGTAACCATAGACATACTAAAGGATTTGGGAAAGTATAGAAAAAGAACATGAGCTTTGGGCTGGAGCAGTGGCTTGATGGTTACAGCGCTTGCCCGGCATTCCCAAGTACACGGGTTCAAACCCCAGCACCACGTACATAACTAAGTGTCAGAGCAATGAAACCCATGTGAAAAACTCAATAAAAATTGATTCTCTCTCTCTCCCTCTCACTGTCCTTCTCTCTTCAAAAACATTCCTATTTTTCTTTCTTTTAAAAAGAACATGAAGTTTGTGTACCTTTGGATAAAGATGTGTTGTCTCATTCCTGGTTAGGCACCACTCAGATTTATTGCTCCTACAAGTAACAATCAATAAAAGCTTGACCTATGAATGAATGCATGTATAGAAAATGACAAGTTCATATCAATGGCCATCTTGGACGTCATCCAGGAGGTTTTGATCAGTGAAGTATGTATTATTTTACTTTCCCATTAAAGAATTTAATTCGTATGACATGAACTTCTGATATGTCTTGGTGCTTGTTTCTTCATATGTGAGGTAATAATATGGATGATTGTGTAAATCACTGTTATTTCTTTGCCTATAAGCCAGACGTCTCAGATCCTTTTGCATGCTCATCTTCTTTTCCCACCAAATAAATCTGGTATCACAAAGAGATTCAGGCATCAAGTTTTCTTTCTAATTAATACTCCAAGGCTTTTCTAGTCCCATGATATTAATGGCATTAAATATCTCAAGTACATTCGTAACTCTTAATGTCTTAGTACATAGTTAGTGTCTGACCTTTGTTCTGAATTCCTGAGCTGCAATTAAACATCTCTACTTGTGTGCCTAAGAATACCTTCATAATACACTTCCAGTACTGAGTCCTTGATCAAACATGCTGTTGACTACCTACTACCCCTTCCATTTTTTTTTCAGGGCTGAGGACTGAACTTGGGGCCTTGTGCATACTAAGCAAGCACTCTGCCACTGAGCTAAATCTCCAACCCCTTACCACCCTTTCCTACCACCATCTGACACCTGCTATTTATATGTTCTTCCCATGTGATAAGCAATATCTCTACTATTCAGTTTTTCATTCCAATATGTATATAAGTCATTCTTGACTTCTCTTTTACCAGGTTCTGATTAAAAAATATCTCAAATTTCAGAGAAATTCTCCTGGATCACTCTCTTCAAGGCCCTACTTCTTCCATTTCTTCTTTTTCAGGTTTCTTCTTAACATTATGCACCAGTGAACAGTACTTTATTTATGGTCAGCCCTCCATATCCACAAGTAGTAAATTTACAGATTAAGCAACAATGGGTGGACAATACTTGGAAAATAATTCCCTTGTTATTGACATGCACTTTAGGCCTATGACGATTTCATTCACGGTGAACATGTACAGACTTTTCCTTCTTGTCATTATTCCCTAAACAACATAGTATAAAAACTATTTTTATAACATTTAGATTTTATTATGTACTATAAACAATCTAGAGTTGATTTAAATTAAATAAGGGAGAATACACTATCAATTTATATAAAGGACTTAAACATCTGAGGATTTTGGTATCTGCAGGAATGAATCTCCAACAGATACTGTTGACAACTATGTATTTTTTCCCCATTATTTATCCTCTACAGAAGAATGTAAGCTACGTGAGGTCAAGATATTTCTCTTATTCATTGCTGTACGTGTAATAACTAGAATAGGTAATCAGCATACATTTACTGATTTACATGAATTCTTCAAAAGTATTAGTATAAAAACTCAATGTCATGTTCCCATAATGATTGCATAAACCATCTATAAACTATCAAGTTAAAAATACTCCTGGAGCTCTCCCAAATTGCCAGCTTTAGTACCTTCTTTAGCCTCAATTCTTATCAGTAACTCTGGTTTCCATCATGGATTCATTATCTTCCTAACATCCAAATTCTGCTCTGATTTCCACTCCCATCAGTCTGTTCATCCCTGGTATCTCCATGACTAATATAAAGTTCCCTGTTGGATATGGTCCATACCTCCCATATGGATTATCAATTGCTCACAGACAGCTCTTGCCAAAAATTATTATCTTTTCTTTCTGCACTGAATTGCCAACACTTTGAATGCTGGTATAAATCTGGTAAACCTTGGTCTTATTTTTTCTCTGTTAATATTTTAAAATGTCTTTCTGGGGTTGCCATCCTTTAACTGCTTATTGCTTCTTGCCTGAAGTTTCTCCTCTAACCAAGCTTGGAGCCACTAAGAATCAAGTGTGATTGTTTGTTTGCTTGTTTGTTAGGACTCCCAAAGGCGTGCATGTTGACTTAGCCTGCTCCCTTTCTGTACTACCCAGGATGATTGCTTTTTATCACTATTTACTACACGTACGACCTTGGGAAGATCACGGGGTTTCCATTTTCTCATCTATGAAATGATCATAAAGATTAAATTGGAATTGACACTGATATTTATAAAAGTCATGGGCTGTGAGGTCAGAAAGATTAGGGTTTGATTCAGGTTTTGCCTCTTCTTGCCTGCATCACTAGTTACTATTCACTCTTGTGACTGAACTACATACAGATCATCCTGTGGATATTGTAGAAACCGAGTAAGAAAACATACACATAGCACAAGCGTCATCTCCAAACATTAGCTTTCACCTGCCATGCCTGCAGTATTGCCATTTCTTGTTTTCATTCTAGTCCACTGGGAATCTCCCAGGTCAGACAACTAGCTAGATCCTTGCCATTTCCCTTGCCTGGTAGCTAGACCTTGCTCATATATCTTCATCCAACACTGTGTCTTTTAAAATTCCATTGCCCTGGGCTGCCTCATAACTTAGCAAGAATTTTCTTTGTCCTCAGATCCTTGCTTTTGACTGCCTTCACAACACTGAATTCGTATGTCATTGTTCACTCAGTTCGTTCTGAAGTTAGCTATGTTTTTTGAACTTCATGGTTTTGAATATTCCCCCCACCTCTTTTCCCTAGCCACAGTAAAAGGTCAGGTATCAAGTTCTTTCATGATGCCAGGGAGGTCCAGGACACCATGTGGAAATACCTCTGTGAAGCAAAGTAATAGTCAGGCATCCAGAAGGTATCCAGAAGGAGCATAAAAGTAGCTATTTTATTATTTTTTATTTATTTTATTTTAAAGAGAGAGGGGCAGTGAGAGAGAGAGAGAGAAAGAGAGAATCAATTTTATTTAGTTTCTCATATGGCTTTCGTTGCTCCAACTCTGTTGTGTATGTGGTGCTGCGGTTTGAGTCTGGGTCCTTGTGCATGCCAGGCAAGTGCTGTAATTGCTGAGCCACTGCTCCTGCCTCCAAAGTAGCTATTTTAGATTTTAATTTTGCTTAATGTACAATTCCTTTTTGCATTGCTTCATACAATTTTAAATTGAGCCCACATTAATTTTTTTCTCTGGGAATATAAAGGGAGCCTGTTGGTAAACTTACCACTTTGAATAAGACAGCTCAGACAATTATCTGAGTAATTCATGAACTAATCCCCTGAAGTATAAAATTGCATTAATTGTATACTTTTGTTCATTGGAGCAGGAAGCCAAAAAGAGCAACCCTAGGAAACCATCCCAGGATGCTTACTCTTCATACCTACCTTTTCCAAGTGAATGCTACTTTGTGGCTTTAAGATTGGAACTGTTTAAAAAATAAGTCACTTGTCTGTTACACACAAACCTTACTATGGTTAGTCTATAGAAAAGGAACTGATGATTGTAAAATGTGTTTATGCATAACCACTTTACTTAAATGTTGGAACTCCTAGAATGTGTTCAGAGTTTTTGGAGATGGGACCAGGGAGGCATATGCTTTGTGACTATAGAAACATAGGGGGAATTATTCTAGAAGACATTTTTAGTTTTGCTTTCTTCCTCTTTCTTTTTCTTTTCTTTTCTTTCTTTCTTTTTTTTTTTTTTTTTGGTGAACTAGAAAACAGTAAGACACAACTTTAAAATATACTGAACAAAATTTAAATATTCTTAGAAAGAAATGTCAAGTTAAACTTATTTTATTGTATTTATGCATTTAAATCACCAGTTATCAAATTATAAATTGTTCTAATTAATCCTAAACTCAGCACCCAATTTGGGGGTACAATTTGAAAACAAAACCTTGAAATTTATTTTGCAAAGAACTCCTTGAAGTGAAATCAATGTGGGATGAAAGTTGCTGAGGATCTAAGATTTTGAAATTGTGTTCTTACTGGTACTATTTGCAATGTTAAGACAAGTTTAGATCTCGTATAGAATATCATTGTCATTCTTGGTAAGTTCAGAAACTAAATAGTATTACCTACCAAAAAATACATGTTTTTTCACTATAATCTCAAACAGCAAAGTATTGGAACAAAACAGAATAATTGATTTTTGTTTTGTGCACAGCAATATGAACACTTAAAAATACTATTGAGCAATGCTTTTGCATTTTTCATGGGGAGCTGAGCATGGTGGTGCATGCCTGTAATCCTAGCAGCTCGCAAGAATTGCAAGGAAGATTGCAAGTTTTAGGCCAGCCTGGGAAATTTCATGAGACTCTATCTTAAAATAAAAATAAGTTGAGTGTAGCTCATTGGTAGAGCACCCCTGGGTGAAATCCCCAGTTATACACACGCAAAAGAAAATTCTCATGGGAAATATAAATTATATACTGAAGAACTATTTTGAGATACCACTGTCATTAAAGATTACAATGATAGTATCTCCTATCTTGCAAAGGAGATAATACATGGAATAAAATACATACCAGTCAAATGAATGTTGGTCAAATTAACTTCCTATAATTATAAGAATCTCCCTAAATATCTTTTTCCTTTGACCATAGCTTGTCTACTACCACTCCCTTTCATGACTAGATTAGGGCTTGTCTTCTAAATGAGAAGTGGATTATTTTGAGCTTACATCATTCCTTTCATCTGAATATCTTTAAAGTCTGTTTAATTGGCCCATTTTAGATATGGAGCATCAAAACTCTGAAAGTTTCAGTGACTTGTCCAGACTCACAGGGACACTCAGTGATGTCAGTTGTAGGATCAAGACTGGAAATTTACTGTGTTGTCCAAACACAAAATGCTGCTTTCCTTTTCCATAAGTTTGAATTCCATGTGCTGTTTTTAATAGGGCAAGATGAACCACTGTTTGATAAACTGCAGTGCATATATGATCTGTATTCATTTACAATAATTAGTTGGTTGTCAGTGGAATGAGTCTCTGTTTACATCCACCCAAACCATACCTATAACATATGTGGTAGTTAATTAAACTTTAGTCAATATCTATCTTACAGCACTACAGATACACTATCACTGAGGATGAACAGAAAATAAAAAATGAACATATTTCTCAGGGCTGAAAGACCCCACTGTGTGTCCTGGAAATTTTCTGTAATCTTAAATCAATTAAAGAGTAGTCATAACGTAACTGGCAAATAACTGAGTTTCTCTTTCTGTTCTTCAGCAAATTTTCCATATGCTCACATTCTCTCAGTCTAATTTCCCTTTGGTGGCAATTTATCCTGGCCTTTAATCTGAATTTTGGTGGGAAGACAAAATTTATTATGGAATTTTTGAATGTTAATTTTAAGGGACTGAAAGGAACTTGACAAAGTGGGTAAAAAATAGTGATGATGAACGTAAAAGTCACGCAATTATGAAATCTCAAATGCGTCCTAGTGCCAGTGGATATCTCTTAAATCCTGTGCCACACCTGATTCTGTGTTTCTCTCTTTTTAAAAATGCTTTCTAAGAGGGAGAGAGAGTGAAATAGATAGAAAAGAGAATCAATTTTATTTTTTCATCTGGCCTTTGTTTCTTAGACACTTAGCTGTGTATGTGGTGCTGGGATTTGAATCTGGGTCCCTGCACATATAGGTAAGTGCTCCAATCACTGAGCCACTGCTCCAGTCCCTGTATTTCTCATTTCTGTGGAGGGAGCTCACAGTAGTATGTAAAGTATAGTGTGCCAACTACTTCTCTCCTGTCTTTTAATCACTTACCCACCCTTTGATAACGGGAATGTGATGCCAGGGCAGAGAGTTTGCAAACTATACTTCCCAGATTGCTTTGGTTCTGTTGTTAAGAAACAATTGTGGAGATTTGAGTGCAATAAGAGAGAAAATAATTGTTCTTTCCCATTCTCTATTTTTTTTCTGTCCTTAGCATTCTTTCTCTCTTTATTGCTTCCCCCCAATTCTGACTAATATACATTTATGACACTAATTTTCAAGGAAACGACTCCCTTCCCTGGTCACCATTTAATGGGTTCTTGCATAGAATAACTGTGATAACAGAAATGCAGGTGATATGAAAAACTTTTACTATGGTTGGTGTGGTTATTGCTTCTGTTGAGGGACCAACCTATCAAAAAGCAAAGACTGTAGATAGTCCTGATTCCATGGGTGTTAATTTTTCTGATGGAAGTCTTCTAAGTTATTTCTCATCCATCATGGAAATGGTAATATATCAATATGACATACATCAAATCCTACTCTGGATATGGATTTGCCCTTGCTGCCCACAATCCTGCTGTCGTTGTCACCATCCACTCACTGTTAGAATACCTTGCTCACCATTGTGGTATCCCATACAGTATGCTTCAGGTAAAGGGCTTTATTTTACATCAAAGAGAACTACACAGTAAGCTATAGATAAAAGGAGATTGGATAAGTAAAAAATCCAGGTAATGTATAATATATTTAAAAACACTCATGTCAAAGTAAGGAAAAAAATATTCACAAGTATTATAGTCCTCATTTATGGTTTTTTTTTTTTTAAAGAGAGAAGAATAGTGAGAGACAGGGATACAGAGATAGAATCAATTTTTATTGAGTTTTTCACATGGCTTTCGTTGCTCCAACACTTAAAATTGTGTACGTGGGTGCTCCGGTTTGAACCCGTGTACTTGTGCATGCCAGGCAAGCGCCGTAACCACCAAGTCACCGCTCCAGTCCCTCATTTATGGTTTTTAATCACCCAGATTCCCAGACCTGTGAAACCTAGATATGAGAGAAATAGCACCATACTTTGGTCACTGACTCAGAATATATACTACATCCTAGAGCGCATTGCTTCAGCTATGCAAGGTGGTGCCATCCATTTGGTGCTGTGACTAATACTGCAAGTGGTCAATCTGTCATTCTGTCAGGCTGGCTGCTTCGGGATGATGGGAAACATGGCAAGACCAGTGAATTCCATGAACACAAGCCTATTTCCACACTTCATTTGCTATAAAATGAGTTTCCTGTTGAGAAGCAGTGCTGGGTGGAATACCCAGATGGTGAATAAAGCATTCAGTAAGCCCACAGTGGTGGTTTTGGCAAAAGCATCACAGGCAGAGAAGTCAAATCTATATCCAGAGTGAGAATCTATTCCAGTGGGAACAAAGCTCTGTCTCTTCTGTGATGAGATGGTCAAATGCAATCATTCTGCCACTAGGTAAACATTTTGGAAACCTCTACCAGGTGAGTAATACTTCCATACGAGGTCTCAGTGCTGGTCTCTGCTGTTGGCTGTATGAATCCTGCAGAGATTATAGCCTGGTTGGCCTTGACAAGTGGAATTTCTTGCCTTTGAGAAATATGTAGGATCCATTTTTGCCATTATGATGGTTTGTTCATGATCTTAAGGGTGAGAACAAGGGTGGATTGGGAAGAAGTATGGATAGGACTTAAATAGGTTATTTTGTTTAACTGAGCATTCAGACTCAGCTTTCATGTAAGAGAAACATATTTATGCTTTTTAATCAATTGGAGAAATCTGTGATCACATCTTTCTTGCAGACTTTCTTGCCACCAATTTTACAAAAGGCCCTCTTCCAAAATCCTGAGCACACAACCATTATTTGTGTATCAGTGCAGACCCATGTCTCTTGCCATCTCTCCCTTCAAGCAAAATTAATAACCAGGCACAGTACTGGAAGTTCTGATGATGAGTGGATTTCTTTCCCCACTCTCTTCACGGGCATCCTTGAGAGGAGGTACAGGGCTATACCCATTCACTTTAGAGTAGCCCCAGTATATCATACAAAACCATCTTAAACCGGGCTGAGTTTTCTTCTTTTGTCAGTTGGTTATGAGAAATTCTCTATGACATCATAGACGTGGGTTGAGAGAGAGGAATCCATGGAGTAGGTAGGAACCATGAACTTCTAGGCTACTTGCTCAAGTATTAAGGGTATGTCACTTTAACTTAACAATAGGGTATGTGCCCAAATTGCTGGTTGGGAAAGACAACAGCAAGCGGGTTAGGGGAAACTTGGACTATACTATAATTTGGTGTCCCAAGACCAAATGTTGAGTTACTACTAGGTCTTTTTAGGAAACCACAAACTGCTGCTCAAGAGAGAATAAGTGTCTTACAGAGCATAACCTTACTTCCAAATTATAAATTTGTGAATCGTACCCCACCCATAGTGGCATGCCAAAGATTTGACACTGAATTGTTATCTGCCTCAGACATTTACCACACCATCAGATCTGTATGTGAGAACAAGAGACAGAGGGAGGAGAGGGAGAGAGAAAGTGTGTAAGCTCCCATTCTCTACACATTCTCACTAAGGAACTACACTTGTAGTGAAGGTATCTTGGATATTTTATCCTCAGTCTGACTTTCATTTCAAAACGGTCCTGGTCCAGGTCCAAGACCTGTCCAGAAAAATTCTACCTGAATTCCTTATCCACAGAATTATGAGGGAATTAAGGGTTATTTATTTTAAGCTACTAAGAGATAGTGTGAAAGCAACGGCTTTTTATTTAAACTGCTTTTAAGCATAAGATAATGGGTTATGAATCCCATATAACAACTTTTCATTAAAAATTATGCTTACATGGTGTCAACCAATTTCTGACTTTTTCTGTTTAGACCTACTTTCAAATATTTTTACTCGTTGTGAGAATAAGTCGTACTGTCAGTCTGTTTCAGTATTTCATTCAGAATATATGTTCTTCCTCATAGCTACTTTTAGTAACTTAATAAGATTACAAAATGTAGTGTTTCAGATAATCACATTAAAATGGGATGAATTGGTAGGAAAAAGTGTCCAAGGTATTATTGTTTAACTAAAGCAAATAAAATAATCTGATTGCTTGAAATTTGATTCATGGTAACTTCTTAAGCACAGGAAAAGTAATCAAATTCCACTTTTTTTAATACATTTTTTCATCAGAAAATTCAAAATGATCTTTCTGTCCTCATTTTCACGCAGCTGTAGCCTACACTCCCAATCAGTTTTCATTAGCATTCTAAGTTGCATTATCCTTTGTTTGATGTAGATGAAGGACACTTCACCTCAGCGTGTTGCATTCTTTAAGATTAACCTCATCGAGAGTATCGTTATGAGCATGTTCTGTTCACATCAAAACCAAAATGTATGGGCAGGGCACGGTGGTGGGCACCTGTAATCCCAGGGGCTCAGGAGTCTGATGCAGGAAGATTGCAAGTTCAAAACTAGCCTCAGCAACTTAGTGAGGCCCTGTCTCCCCCGCCAAAAAAAAAAAAAAGGTTTGGGTATGTTATTGTTCAGTGGCTCAGTGATTAAACACCTCTGGGTTCAATTTCCCATGCCAAACAAAAAATACAAAAGAAAACACAAATATATATACATATACATATATGTGTATATGTATATGCATATATATATATATATATGGAATTTCTTCACATTCAAGGCACATAAAGAGGCTCCATTTATTTTGGTATGTGGTGTCCAGTTAGAGATTATATTTGTTTAAAAATAAAATTGCATTGATTTTAAAATAAGTGTGTCTCTTCTGCAAAATTATTCATTCTTATGAAAACTAATACATGAAAACTGGACAAGAAAATAAAACTTACTTAAGTTCTCTCCATAGAGAGGTAATTATTGTTTGTATTTCTTTTTTTTAATTTTTTTTTATGAGAGAGAGAAAGAGAGAAACAACTTTATTTAGTTTTTCACATGGCTTTCATTGCTCCAACACTTAGTTGTGTATGTGGTGCTGGGGTTTGAACCCCGGTCCTCGTGTTTGCCAGGCAAGCACCGAAACCACTGAGCCACCGCTCCAGCCCCACTGTTTGTGTTTCTAATGAGTTCCTGGTTTACATCTACCTTTGTGCATAGGGAGTGCTCATGTGTGACCCATTTCCCATGCTTTTAAATATTATATATGCTATTCAAAAATTGCCACCCTTATGTGGAAATTTATTGAAAATTGGTTTTCTTGTCAATGATCAAATATATGCATTTTAATTTTAATTATTGGATAGTATTTTGTTGATTATATATAACATTATTTTGTTAATTGACTCCTTGAGCTATGCTAAAATGTTTTCAAATTTTTCTCATTTGGTGAGCAAACAGGCAAATATGTACACACACATACATATACATATATTTACATTTGCTTTGCTATACATACTAGGATATATTTCAAGAAAAATTGTTGGTGGTTGTATACATTTAAACATTAATGAAAGCTAAATATATGTAACAGATGCCAAATTCCTTATCAAAATTTTGTGACAATTTATATCTCATGAAAATGTTACTCTGTTTTCATAGGACCTTTATTTAAACTAAACGTACATTAGAATGAAAAGTTTTTCAAACCCTTTAGACACTGAAGTTTTAATTCAGCTTCCTTCTTTTTATTAAATTAAAATTTTGTTTTAAGTGTGCAAAGACAATAATCTTATATCACAAATAGTTTGACAGGTGGAAATAAGTGAGATTCAGTATGTTTGAGACATTTTCTATTTTTCTATTTTTTGGTACTCCATAGAGATTAACAAAACTTTTATATATATAATTGCCAACTTTCTTTTCTTGGAGAAAGAATAATACTGTGATTTTCTGGTAAATATCTGAAGTTTATCCATCTATTCCACATCATTTAGTAATACTCAGAGGCACTCTTATCCACAGATGTGATGGAATTGGATTTCTAAGCCAGTAGTAGGCAACTTTTGGGATAAAGTTTTTTCCTAGAGATGAAACCTAAAAGACTGCACACAATTGGGCAGGGGTATACATATTATGGGGGAAACAAAAAAAGAAAAAAATATATATATAGAAAGAGAGAGAGAGAGAGAAAGAGAGAGAGTCATAAGGAAGAAGCACCTCAAAAATTTCAAGAGTAAGTAACAGGGAAGGGTTAAGGAAAAAGCACTTTTCAAACCAACACACAATGTTTACATAATAAAATGCTGAGTATCCCTGAAGTTGTAATAAAGAAAATGAACATATGTTTTGGTTAAGGGTAAAGATTGTACATTTTTTAAAATTCTGATCATCATATTAATTCATAATTAGCCTGCTAAAAATTGACCAATTCTTGTTGTTACAATCTCTATCATTTTTTCCTCACTGTTATGATTTTTCAGAAGCAAAATTATATTCCCAAGTCACTTGTCAACTTAACCAAGAGAATATTTAGAACATTTATCCTACATGACCTTTGTATACTTTATGCATTAGCAAAAATGGTCCCATTCTCAGCAATCTTGACATTGTCAACCTCCCATGCTTTCTTCTTATCTGTACAGTTCCTGGAGAACACAAACACAAATATCTTTTTGCATCCCCAAGAAACCGAGGCCAGATCTTTGGTGGTAAATAATATGTGCTCTACAATCACTATTTCAGAAAATCCTATTTACTTGTTTAGTTCAGTTTTCTGTTTTCTGGAAGACTGTCACACCAAATAGCACACATTTGGAAATACATAAACACAAGGATGGAAAATTTGAGTGTTTGAATGAGGAAGCAGAGAGAACCAAGAAACAAGTTAAATCTGTTTGGCACTGTGTGGCTTCTTGTTCTGCTTCTTTGTTTATTGTCCTTTTATTTTTCTGGTACTCCGTCCTCCTCTCCTTTTTAGCTGTTTCATTTCTCCCTCCCTGAATTTTATTTCCATCTCCCAATTTGACTCCTTTTGACTTTTATGCTCCAGAGTTTATAACAGAGTGAATACCATCAATATCTACTACCCTACTTTCATTTTTCTCAAGAGGAATCTCCCTGGGCTGACTTCCAAAGCAGAAACTTCCTTGTCACTGAAAGAATTCAAGCAGAGATGGGTTGGTCATCAGTCAGTGTACTAGAGAGAATTCTAGTTTGGGCATGGAAGATGAACCAGATGACCCCCTAATTCCTTTCAGTTCTAGGATTCAAGTAATATATCTTTGCTTAAAATCCTCTCCCTAGAAAGTACCTTCCAAAATAAACATCTACATCATTATTCTTCCTTCAATCTCTGTCAGAAGATTTGCCTCTGTCATCACTGAAAAATGATTTAGGACATTCCAGCGATTTCAGTTCTTAAAAATGCCCAACTGTAATGTTATTAATCATAAATATAAATATACATAAGTGTACTTACACATGTGTAGTAATAATATATGTGTGCAGATTTTAGTGTGAAACATTTCTTGGGTAAATTAATGCAATCCTACCTGCAGTCCATGAGTAATAATCTAAATAATTTAGCTCTCAGTCTCTGAATGGTTACCATCATAAATTTGGGCTGAGTACTTAATACGTATGTATTTAATTCATATGGATACTATGACTAGGAAAACTATTCATTTGGCATCATGTTATTTTAGCAAGTTTTAACTTACTTGTGAGTCTGATTTTAAGAAACTATATACTTGAAATAGGATTAGTATACAATATTATTTTAAAAACTCAAAATAAAAAGCTTGAAACTACCTGCATTGTCAATTAACTCCCCTTTAAATTGTAGGTTGATTTAAAAGTTTAAACAAAAATGAAATGAGACTGTTTTTGCATGTCAAGCTTCTGTTCTTTCACCCACAATCAGCACAAATTGATTAGACGAGATCTGTTTTGTTTCAGAGAAAAGCAATTTGACTATTTGTACTCTGCGCTCAATCTCCAGGGTTGACGAAAAGATGTCAAGCTGCATGCTGTTATCTCTGGGGGAAAAAACCAGCATCCTGGTCAGAGTCTACATTTCTCTCTCCTAATCCATGACTTTGGAACCTGCCCCTATGCAGCAATCACATGTCTCTTCAAGAAGTGGCTTAATATGTTTTCCACTTTCTCCAGTGAGGAATAATTTGAAAACAATAAGAAATGGAGACCTTAGAGAGATCTAGGTTCAGGGTGACACATTTTGGTAACTGTGTATATTTCTTTGTGATAGGCACCCCAAACAAGATAATAGAATATTGCAGATGGTGTCTTATCACTAAGATTAGTGTTGCCTAACCTGGACTTCATTAATCATTTGGTACCTGTTCTTTTGTGCCTTTTTTTGTTTTTTGCTCCACATGGTTTTGAGATTCAGTCATACTATTGCATTCATCAATAGTGAATTTTTTAATACTTTTTCTGTAATATTCCATATTGAAGCATATATGTTCAAATTTTTAACCATGTTCCTTTATATAGATGTTTGGGTTGTTCTAGTCATTGGTTATTCTAAATAAAGTTGTCATGGACATTATCGTACAAGACTTTTGTTGTAATTATTGTTTAACTTGCTCTACAGGTATAAACCTAGAAGTGGCTTTGCTAACTTATATGTTAGTTATATTATTACACTTATAAGAAACTGCCCACCAATTCTTCCCAGGAACTTTGCCATTCTTCGCTCCCACCAGCAGTGAAGGAGAGTTCCAATTGCTCCACACTCGTGCCAACTTTTGGTATTGTCAGAATTTTTTTGATCTTATATTTTTAAGGGGTATAAAAGTCTATCTCACTATGATTTTAATTTGTGCTTTCCTGGCATTGACTAGTGTTGAATACTGTTTTATTTTTATTTAAACTTTTGTTGACAAAAATTACACATCCTTTATAGGGGACAGTGTATTGCTCTAGCACATTTTACACTGTGTATGTTTAGCTTAGGATGCTTAGGTTATCCACCATCTCAAGTGTTCATCTTGTCTTTGTGATGAGAATATTCAATATCCTCTTATCTAGCTGTGTTGAAATATGTAATACACTATTGTTAATTATAATCCCCTGTGTATAACAGAACACAGAACTTATTCCTCCTGTCTGACTGTGGCTTTTACTCATTAGCCAATCTCTCCCCCATGCTATTCTTCTCTACTCTACGAACCCCATTTTTTGGTTATTCATATATCTTTTAAAATAAAGTCCCTGTTTAAGTTTTTTGCCCATTTTTAGTTATTGCTTTTTTATTTAAAGAATTCTTTATGTGTTCTTAGTGAGCTATTTGTCATGAAAATATTTGATGAACTTTTTCTCCCAATCTGATTTAGTTATTCATTTCCTTAATGATGACCATGGTGGTTAATTTTATGTATCAATTTTTCTATGCCATGACACTTATTTAATAAAATATTAACCTAGTTATTTGCATTTGTTAGTACAAATGCACAGTGTTGTATATCTTTGTGGTATTTTGCAATTATAGTTAACATCTACAATCATTTATCATTAAGTAAAGGGGATTACTCTTGACTGTGTGGGTAAGTCTCATTCAAGCAGTTCAAGACCCTAAAAACAAAAGTTGAAGTTTCCCAAGGAAGAAGAAATTCTGCCTCAAGACTGAGGAGAAACTCTTCCTGAGTTTTCAGTTCACCAACCTCTCCTATGAAATTTTTAAACGTTTTTATTCTGAAATATTTTGGTTAGTGCTTTTCTGACTTGTTTAATAAATCTTTGCTTCTCCCATAGTTGCAAAATTATTCCCTTATTTTTCTTCTAATGCATATGTTTTTAATTCACCAGTATTTTATTTTTAATTACGCACATAATATGTTAGATTTATTTCTATGTCTTGATATTTTCATATGCTCTTTTTTATTAAGAAATTTATTTGTTGAGCAATCATATAAGTTTTTAAGCAAATAATATCATATGTATATAGATTCTGAAGATTAGATTTACCCCCAAAGAGTGCCCCCCAATTACCCACCCTTATTCCTCCCCTCCTCTTCCCAAAACATGTCTAAAAATGTATTAGGTTGTATAACATTAGTTTTTTAAAAGGTATTTTCTGATTGTTCATTGCTAGTTGTGGAAATAGAATTCATTTATTGTATATTGACTTTACATTTTGGAACTTTACTATGTTAGTTACCTATTATTGCTATAAAGAATCACTGCAAACTTAGTGACAATACAATAAAGATTTATTCTCGATGAGTTCTGGGGACAACAATTCTATAATTGATTTGAGAGTTTGCATGCAATCCTCCTGGAAGTTCTGGGAGATTGTGTCTTTTTTTCTTTTTACTCTTTTCTAGCTTCTAGAGACTACTTTTATTCCTTAGCCTGCATTTATTGGAAGCTATATACCTAATACTTCATCATCAAACACAGCAGAGTAGCCTCTTCCTATCTCTCTCTCTTTGTCCCTCTGTTTCCTTTGTCATAGCAACTGCTGTGAGGCGTCACTCTTCTCTCTCCCTGAGGAATCCATGTGGTCATATTACCTAGACAGCACACAGTACTCTTCTCCTTTTAAGGTACTTCATCATATCTGCACAGTTCCTTTTGCTAAGTAAACTGATATATTCACAGACTTCAGGGATGAGGATGGGGACATCTCTGGAGGGGACATTATTCTCTTTGCCACATTTGCTTAGTTCTAGTATGTTTTACTTTAATGTCAATACTGCAACACCAGCCTTATTATGCTGGTGCTGGCATGGTATACCTTTCCTCTGTCTTTTTATTCTTACCCTACTTTTTATTTTAAGTGTGTCTCTTGCAAAAAATATACAGATGGGTTTTCCTCTTTAAAAAAAGAAAAAGTCAGATCTAACGGTATCTGCTACTTAATCCAAGTGTCCATTCCTTTTATATTTATTTTATTTATTGATATAGTTTAAGTCAAAACCATTACCATTTATTTTGTATTATTTTAATTTATTCTTTGTTCCTCCACCATCACTTTCTGCCTTTATTTTAGTAAATCAAACATTTGGTTGTTTTTAGCAATTATTCTAGAGATTTGAATATATATCTGAACTTGTCACAGTGAATATTTAAAGTTATACTTTATTATTTTACAAATGAAGTAGGAAATTTGTATTCATATAATTTCATTTATCTTTTTCTTCCCCTTATTTTCCTTGGTTATATATTTTATATATGTACATATTTCTATTGATTTTACTTGAGATGGTCAATAGTCATAAACAAAACTCTTACATTTGCCTGTATAATTTACTTTTTCTGTTCTAATTTCTTGCTGATCTTAACATCTGGAATCAACGTCTTGCAGCATGAAAATCTGCCTTTAACATTTCTTGTAGGATAATTCTGCTGACAATTAATTCTCTCAATTTCTTTTTAGATGGTTCAAAGCATCTCAATTTCACCTTTATAACTTTTGGATATTTTTATTAGATGTATAATTTTAGGATGAAATTTTTCTTTCTCTTTGTTTTTTTTTTTTCCTCTTTTAATATAGTGCTCAACTTTATCCTGGCCTCATTGCTTCTGATGATTTCAACTGTCAATCACACCTATTATTTCTCAGTGTATAATGCTTCTTTTTTCTTCAGATTTTTTCTTTGATTTTCAGAATTTTGACTATGAAATACCTACATTTGATTTTCTTTAAATTTATGCTATTGGAGTTCCTTGCATTGTTCAGATACTAGGATTGATGTCTTTAATCAATTTTGGAAAAATCCTCTGTTGTTTCTTTTTCAATCAAACATTTTTTCTGCTCCATTTACTCTTTTTTTTCCATCCTAAATTCCAATGACTAATTGCTATACCATCGAATATTTTAATATTGTCCCATAGATCTTATGAACTCAGTTCTTTTACTCATTTATTTTTTGTTTTGCATTTCAGTTTGGACAAATTATATTGACTTGTATTCAATTCACTGATTATTTCCACAGCTATTTATAATGTTACATTTAGTGCACTTTGTGTGTGTAGGTATACATATCTACACATGTGTATAGTCCATTTCTGATATTGTCTTACATATTTCCATTTTTTATTCCCTTCTCTCAGCTCAAGTTCTGAGTTTGTGCATGTTTTCTCCTTTTCCTCAAAGGTTTTCTAACATAAATACAATAGGATGATTTTAATACTTTATTTCATAATTCCAACATCTATGACATTTCTGAGTCTATTTCTATTATGTCCTCTTTTAACTGTAGGTGACATTTTCTTGAGTCTTTGCAAGTCTTCTATTTTTAACTATCTGTAACATTAGAGACTAAAGTAAATATTTATTTCCCAGAAATAAGACAATTCTCTGCTTCCAGGATGTTGGGCTCTCCAGTGATTATTACTAGGCAGGTAATAGAGAGGGATTTGGATGCAATTTTACTTTAGTGCAAACCATCACTCATTTCAAGTGTTTATAGGACTCCTGATATTTCTTTATTCAGAATATTACTCCTAGTTTACAAACTGTGAGTGATCTCTCACTCCTGTGCAGCCCAGATGCTTGTTTTATCAGTCACAGATAAGCTTCCATCTTGGGTTTTTGTATCTTAGAAATATTCTGTGGTCTTGCACTAATTTTTGGAAGACCTCTGCATTATACTGGGTAGAGACTCAAGGTATCTTGAAGAATTTTTTAAGTCTCCTACCCTTTCTCGGGTCTTTTGCAATTAGTAATTGTGCTATAGGAAGGCTCTGATTGCATTTTAGTTGCATTTCCCTCAGCTTTCCTATACAACATTGCCACTAGGACAAGGTTCTACAAACCACAGTGGGAAATCTCTTTCAGAATCACTGCCCTGCCTTAGCCTTTGAGATTTGCATGTGCATGCTTACTGAAACATCATGCACAAGAGTTGGCAAGAAGGTACACACTTCTCTATGCCTTCTGGTGATTCTAAGCCATCACACTGGTCCTCTAATGCTCATTGCAAATTCGTTAAAAGTTTAGCTTTTAGCTGGTTCATCTCTTCCAACTCCTCTCCCACTCAAACTGCACTAAAAGCAGCTATGGTTCCCTTCTAGAAATTCATGAGTTTCTGGAATTTAGTTTATTTTTTTTTTGAGGTTTCACACCAATGGTCTCATTTTTTTAAATTGAGATATTTATTATAGAACAACCATAAAAGTTTTTAACAAAATAATATAAAATGTGTACATATTCTGGATATTAGAATTTAGTTTATTTTTGACCCTTGCTTTGCTTATTGGCTTAAAATCTGAGATGTTGTTTAACTGATTCATTGTTAGGATGAGAAAAACTATATCTTGCCACTTTCTCTATCTTAATCAAAATTAGAAGACACGCTTGGTCTTTTTTATTGCCATTTTAAAAATCAGAGTAGTTATTTGAGATCAAAAGTGACCATGATATTTAAAGTGTAATTATATTTCCTCTCTTCATTCCCTAGCTGTAGATATTAATAGATCTGAATAAGAAACAACAAACATACAGTTAGGGGACTGGATGCCATCAGTGATTTTTCACATTTATTGGAGAATGTTCAATATGCAAAAAGTGTTTCTCTATAGTGACTAAAAACAAAACAATTCTCAAAAACAATAAATCCAACTAATAAACATAGAGTAATTCCCAAGGAAGCAAATAAGATGTGGGTCTGGATTTCTCAATCTAGTGATTCTTGTACATTGTCATACTTTGTCACCCACGTTATACTCCACACCACAGGTTGGTTTTGGCTTGAGTGATGGCAATTGTTTTCCCATAAACACTCTCACTAGTAAAATAAGATGTCATGGCAACTCCAGGACAGCCATCTCAGAGGAACATCTTCTCTTTATGCAAAATAAAAGGAAACAGAAAACAGGTTGAGGGTAACAGGTAAAAGCACCAGAAATTTGTGATTTTAAAGCACAAGCAACAGAGATAACCAAGCACTATTGTTATAGTTTTAAAACTTAAAAAATACAGAAGAAAGGACTGGTTCACAAACAGATTCTGTGCTGACATGCAGGGAACAAGGCAGTTGATGCTTATCAGGCTAAGAAGGAGACAGAGGGTCTTGCACCTGAACAACAGTTTGTGGAGCATGGTGAGGGCTCAAAGGCTTGTTTTCAGGGAGATTGGAGATGATCTACTTGTAAAGGAAGGGAGGTAAATTTCCAGCACCAAATGGCTTAAATCAGTGAGGAAAAGCTGTGTTTGGAGCCCATGATAGTAGGATGTATCTCAGACCAGAGAATATACTTGCATCAAATGAGGTGCTTCCAGACCTTTAACTATAGCAGTGCTAGCAAGGTCTCTATAATACTTAACACATAAAACAACTTATAACAATATCCTTAAGACTACTACCACACTAGTAATAGTGCTATATAAAAACTCATAAAAACTAAAAGTATGGCTACTATAACCATATAAAAAAAACTACAGTTTTCTCTTAAATAATCATATAGCCCCTGCTTGGAAGATACTATTCTATTTAGTGATTAAGCTCAAGAAGCAATGTCTTCTACTCAGCTCAAGCTGAAGAAACAAGGAAAAAGCCATTTTTTCCCTTTATTTATTATGGGTATTGGTGATAATGACTCTACAGGGGAGTATCAGGAGTTTGGTGCTTAGTGGTGGGGAGTACTGGGTAGGATGAAGGAAACAAAATTCTGTTCAATTATGTTTTTTTTTCTAAAGATAAGAATAATTTCTTTGTTTAAAACCATAAACATAAACACGCACATACAATGGTAGAGTCCTTGGAAAGTATTAGGTAAGCAATTTTATTTTTAAGGTCAGTGAAGACTGCATATTTACAAAGTGCAACAAACTATATGATTTACTGAGTAATTAATGATTTTCTTTTTCTACCCTTTTCTGACTTACTATTAATGAGAAAAAAATTCAAACTCTGAGATAAAGATATTTCTGTGCTTCTGGAATAAAATATAAGCAAAAATATAAGCAAATGACTTATGATAGTCATTTGCAAGCACAGTTTAAAGATATTACATATTAATTGTTTTAATATAAGATATTGGAGTTTTTGAAGGAAGCCACTAATGCACTTTTTCCCTACCTAAATATGAAAAATACACAAATTATTGAGATGGAAGGCAATTAAAGAGCTTTATTATTGATGAAAGCTGCTTGAGGACAGGAAATATGTGTAGCATAATAGGTTTGCTAATACTTTGCCTCCTGTGTAGACAGACTTACTGCCTAGTCATGGCATGACTGGACAGTTGCAGGTCTCTATCTCCTATAGTGTGGAATAGCACACTACATAAGTACTTTAGAGTAGAAAGACAAGAAGAAATTGAATTGAATACTTTCTACTTCCAAACACAATTATTAGGTAAGTCATTCCAACTCCCTGAGTGTCCATGAGGATTGGGGGACAAGACAAGAGTAGAATTCTGGCAGAAGTCCCTTTCCATGGAAGCTTGAGGTTGCCATGCACACAGATCATTTAAGGCCTCAACCTTATGAATAAGTACATTTCACACTGAATTAACTAAGAAAAACAGACCAAAACCTCAGATGATTTGCCAAGATTAAAAGAGCTAGTATGGAGGGCTGGAGTGGTGGCTTAGCTGTTACGGTGCTTACCCAGGAAAAGCAAGTATGAAAGTTCAAACCCCAGCACCACGTAAACAACAGTCTCAGAGCAATGAAAGTCACATTAAAAACTAAATAAAAATTGTATCTCTCTTTTTTCCTCTCTTACTGTCCCTCACCCTTAAAAAAAAATAAAAAATAAAAAATAAAAGCTAGTATGGGGACTGGAGAGCCCTGCCTACCTGATGCTCTGTGTGCCTGCCAGGGACTGTCCTGAGTCCCACCAGAAGGCAATCAGAAAAAGACAAGTAGGAACCTCGTTCAGAGTAGCCCTGCTCAGGGCCAACAAGGGGAGATTCTCCAAATGGAGCAACCCCACTTACCTGTCGTCCTGCATTCCGGTAGGTTCAGATTTGCAATCAAGAGCCTGGAAACAAAAGGTAAAACAACATGAGGACCCAGGAAGAAATAGCATCTGGAAGAAGGTAATCATCAAAGAGTTGATGGCTGATCTTACCCTTTGACTTGCAAGAAAAAACCACTCGGAGAACTGCCTACATTCCCCCCAGGAAATCTTAATTCAGACATCCAGAAGAAGCTCTTCAAAAATTAAGAATCATATAAGGAGATGTTCACCTCAAAGCCAAAACTCCCCCCCAAAGATAGCATAGATGGGGGTCAAGATGAAAACCTTGAAAATATTATCAATGATCTGATTACTAAAAGGAACAATGAGCTAAAAGAAGATATAATGAAGGGACTAAATGAGAAAACTCCAGAGATGGAAAACTCTATTATCAAAGAAATAGACATGCTGAAAAAGGAAGTAACAGAGCTGAAATCTGCAGTCAATGACATGAGAGGAACCATGGAAGAATTTAATAATAGATTAACTTCTATAGAAAACAGAACCTCAGCTCTTGAAGAAAGAACTTTTAACAATGAGTAAGTCAAGTGCATGGGTGACAAAAAGGAAGAAAAACTAACAGAATATGAACAGAATTTCGAAAATGTCTAGGACGAAATGAGAAGAAACAATCTAAGAGTAATTGGGATACAGTAAGAAATTGAAACACAAATGACTGGGATATGGAACATTATCAAGGAAATTGCTAAAGAAAATTTTACCCATATCAAAATACAGTCAAATATGCTCATCCAGGAAGCTTATAAGACGCCCACTAGGCCTAATCAAATGAGAATCTCATGAAGGCACATCATATTCAAAGTGTGCAACTGGGAAATCAAGGAAAGAATATTGAAAGCAGCAAGGTAGAAACACCAAATCACATTCAGAGGCAAACCAGTAAGAATCAAATCTGACTTTTCAGTTCAGACTCTGAAAGTGAGAAGATCATGGTAGAAGATATTTCAACACCTGAATGAACACAACATGTAACCAAGAATACAATACCCAGCAAAACTCAGCTTCAAATTTTATGGGGAAATAAGCACTTTTCATGATAAGAGCAAACTTGCAGCATTTGTGAATAGAAAGCCAGCATTGCAAAGAATCCTCAAAGATAAACTCCAGATAGAAGAACAAGCTAACATTCCTCAAAACCCACAAGCAGAGGAAATTTAATAAAGGTATACATTATCAATAGACAACTAAGACACCACAGAACTTACTAATAAAATACAATGAATGTGAACCACAACCACATAACAATTCTAACACTGAATGTGAATGGTCTTAATACACCAATCAAAACACACAGACTAACAGATTGGATCAAAACACAAAATCCAGCAATATGCTGCTTACAGGAAACCCACCTTACAGCCAATGACACCCACAGATTAAAGGTGAAAGGATGGAAAAATCTACAGACATATGGCCCAAGAAAGCAAGCTGAAGTTGCAATTCTTATATTCAAAAAAGTGGATTTCAAACATAAATTAATCAAAAGAGATAAAGAAGGCCACTACATCCTAGTAAAGGGAACAATAGAAAGAAATAATCATAGTAAATATATACTCTCCAAACACCAATGCTCCCAACTATGTGGAGAAATTACTCCAAGATATAAAAACACTTGTGAACCTCAACACAATACTCCTAGGAGACTTTAACACTCCTCTATCACCAATAGACAGATCATCAAAGCTAAGAAATGATAAAGAGATCTCCAGTCTAAACACTACCATAAATCAAACAGACTTGAAAGGCATCTACAGAATATACCACCACAAACTGGCAGAGTATACCTTCTTCTCAGCAGCACATGGATCCTTCTCCAAAATAGATCATATTCTAGTTCACAAAGGAAATCACAGCAAATATACAAAAGTAGATATTATTCCATGTATCCTATCAGACCATGATGCCATGACCCTAATAATTAATAGCAAAAACCATGGCACAAAACACTCATATATGTGGAAGTTAAATAACACCCTATTAAATAAAGAATGGATCCAAGAAGACATGAGAACAGTAATTAAGGAATTCTTGGAAGAGAATGAGAATGAAGACACAATGTATCGAATCCTCTGGGACAGCATGAAAGCATTCATAAGGGGAAAATTTATTGCACTGAGTGTCCACGTTAAGAATCAGGAGAAATCCCTAACAAATAAGCTTGTGCTCCAACTCAAATCTCTACAAAAGGAAGAACAATCTAATCCCAAAGCCAGCAGAAGACAGGAGATAATTAAGATCAGTGCTGAAATCAATGAAATTGAGAACAAGAAACAATAAAAATAATTGACGAAACAAAGAGCTGGTTCTTCAAAAAAATAAATGAAATTGATAGACCCCTAGATAATCTAACTAAAAGAAGGAAAGAATCCAAGCAAATCAACAAAATCACCTACAAAAAAGGTGTGATCACCACTGACCCCCTTGAAATCAAACAGATTATCAGAACATATTTTGAACAACTATACTCCTCTAAATCAGATAATCTGGATGACGTGGACAAATTTCTGAACACATACCTCATCCCCAAATTGACACAAGATGAAATTGAAATCCTAAACAGCCCAATGACAGGCACTGAAATCCATATTGCAATTAAAAGTCTCGCAAAAAAGAAAAGCCCAGGACTTGATGGATTCTCTGCAGAATTTTACCGCACCTTTGAAGAAGAGCTAACGCATCTCCTTATTAATCTATTTCAAGAAACTGAAGAAGAGGGAACTCTCCCAAACACTTTTTATAAAGCAACTATAACTCTGATACCAAAACCCAACAAAGACACATTGAAAAAGGAAAACTACAGACCAATACCCTTCATGAATATTAATGCAAAAATCCTTAATAAGGGTTCTGCAAACCGCATTCAAAAACACATTAAAAATAATTCAACATGATCAAGTGGGCTTCATTCCAGGTATGCAAGGCTGTTTCAACATATGCATATAAATAAATGTGATTCATCACTTAAACAGAATTAAGGACAAAAACCATATGATCATTTCAATAGATGCAGAAAAAGGCTTTCAATAAAATTCAGCACCCACTTATGTTCAAAACTTTTGGGAAAATACGGATCAAAGGAACTTAACATTGTGAAGGCCACATATGCCAAATCCTCAGCTAGTATAATACTAAATGGAGAATGGTTGAAAGCATTTCCATTGAATTTGGGAACAAGACAAGGCTGCCCCCTTTCACCACTTCTATTCAATGTAGTCCTAGAGACCCTGCATGGAGCAATCAGCCAAGAGGAGGTAATCAAAGTGTTAAGAATAGGAAAGGAAGAAGTCAAACTATCCCTTTTTGCTGCTGATGGGATCCTATATCTGGAAGATCCAAAAATCTGCACCAGAAAACTGTGAGCTAATAAACAGATTTGGCAAAGTAGCGGGCTACAAGATCAACACCCACAAATCAATAGCTTTCCACATGCCAACAAAATTAAGGCAGAAGAAGAAATTAAGAAATTGTTCCCATTAACAATATCTTCTAAAAGAATAAAATACTTGGGAATTAATCTAAAAAGAAGTAAAAGACTTCTACAAGGAAAATAATTGAACATTGAAAACAGAAATTACAGAAGACCTGAGAAGATGGAAAAATGTTCCATGCTTTTTGTTAGGCAGAATTAATATAATTAAAATGGCCATTCTGCCAAAATCACTATAGTGATTCAATGCAATCCCTATCAATACTCCAATGTCATTCTTTGCAGACATAGAAGAAGCAATTCTCAAATTAATATGGACAAACAAGAAACCCAGCATAGCCAAAATATTACTAAGCAAGAAAAATGAAACAGGTGGTTTTGCAATACCAGATCTAAATTTTTACTATAGATCAGTAGCATAAAAACAACCTGATACTGGTATCAAAATAGGAATTAAGACCAATGGAATAGAATAGAAGACTCTGAGACAAACCCACAAATCTTTAAACATCTGATTGTTGACAAATGGAGTCAAAATATAACATGGAGGAATGACAGCCTATTCAACAAATGATGCTGGACAAACTGGATAGCAACGTGCAGAAAATTGAAATTAGATCCTTATCTCTCACCTTGCACAAAAATCAAATCTAAATGGATCAAGGAATTAGGAATTAAACCAGCTACCATACAACTGCTAGAAGAAAAATAAGGACCAATACTCCAGCATATGGGAGTTGGCAAAGACTTCCTCAATAGGACTCCTGAAGTGAAAGAATTACAGTAAAAAATCAATGACTGGGATGCCATTAAACTAAAAAGTTTCTGTGCAGCCAAGCAAATAGTCAAAACAGTCAAGAGACAACCCACAGAATGGGAGAGAATCATGGCCTTTGATTCCTCTGACAGGGCACTAATATCCAATATTTACAAAGAACTTAAAAAACAGGATGTCTAAAATGCAAACAATCCAATCAAAAAATGGACCAGAGAGCTAAACAGAAATTTCTCAACAGAGGACATTGAGCAAGCCAATGAATACATGCGAAAGTGTTCCAAATCACTGGCAATCAGAGAAATGCAAATCAAAACTACATTAAGATTTCACCTCACTCCAATCAGACTGGAAAAGATGAAGAATACAAGCAATAACAAATGCTGGAGAATGTTGTGGGGAGATAGGAACACTAGCACACCGTTGGTGGAATTGCAGACTGTTCCAGATGCTTTGGAAAACAGTGTAGAGACTCCCCCCAGAATTAGGATTGAATTCACCATATGACCCAGCTATCCCTCTTAGTATTTTCCCAGAGGTGTTAGAATCAGCAAATTATAGCAACACTGCCAAATCCATGTTTATAGCTGCCCGATTTACAAAAAGTTAAATTATGGAACCAACTCAGATGCCTCTCACTGGATGAATGGATCCAAAAGCTCTGGTATATATATACACAATGGAGTTCTGCTCAGCTATTAGACACAATGATATTGCATGTATTGAAAGTAAATGGATGGCATTGGAAGAAATCACGCTGAGCAAAGTTAGACAAATCAAGAGGGTCAAGGGCTGAATGGTTTCCTTCATTTTTGGAGGCTGGACCTAAACCCAGGCTTGGGAGTAAAGTAGACTAACTCATGTATTAAATCCATAGAACAAAAAAGTAAAATGTTAATATTTATGAGATACAGTTGAAAGATACTTCATAAGCTATTTGAACAAGCTATGCTGCATACTTGTACAAAAATGTAAATGTTTAATCCCACTGTCAAATACTTTGAATAATAACAATGGATGATAGGAAGAGAGGAGAAGGGAAAATGTTGGAACTGAGATAAAGTAAGGTACATTCCAAGCAGTTACAAATGTCACTGTGTATACTATAGCCATGTAGATATAAATATTCTTCATAGGTATAAGAATTATGTCACTGTATTTGGGTTTTTTAGGAACAATGTATGACCCAGAAGAAAGGCAAGGGATCAGTGGACAGGAGGAGGGAGGTAGAGGGGTGTGGGGGAGTGATATTGAACAAATTGTGTTGCTGATTTGTGCATATCTAGGAATATGTGACAGCTAATTCTATCATTATGTAAAACTAATGAACTAATAAGAAAAATAAATTCAGGAAAAAAAGAACATGAAACTGATGGTCTACTGAAAATACCTTAGGCCATGAAAATATCCAAATAAAGTCATGTCCTAAGACAATTAAAAAAAAAAGATCTAGTATAATAAAAATTTAAAGTTGGGCCCAAGTAGTCTTCTCCTACTCATTCAAAAAATAGTAGTTTGCAACTTGTGTTTAGAGTCTAGTGTGCCTCTCATGCGCTAACTTCAATTTCCAAAAAAACTCTTGATTCTCAATTTTAAGAGTCATTTCATTTCTAGCTTCAAACGTATCTTTTGGTTTTGTGGGTCTATTGGTTCCTTTCCCTATGTCAAATTGAAATGATACATGAAAAATCACAGATGTGGGGAAATTCACATATTATCTAATGTCAATGAACAAAGAACCTTTATCCATTAGGATGGCTTTATCCAAGGTCATGGCATATATGATGGAGTAGGAAGCTTCCTTTCTGGCAGGTGCCATTGCTGTTTTGTGACCTCATGTTCAGCTACTCCTTCATAAACTGCAGTGAACTCTGAAGGCCTTTCCATCTGGGCTCTTTCCCTCTAGAAAATTAATGGCACAAGAGAGCAGAGCACATGAATCCTATGAGCAGCATTCAAAAGAAAGGAAAGAAGAAGAACATGTAGGCTTATTCCCTTGATTCTTTACTCCAATCTCAACAAAAACACTAAGTTTCATCTCCTCCCCTGGGGAAAATGATTAAGGAGCCACGAAAGACAGGGGGTTGACATTAAGGGATTTCTTCAATAAGAAAGTAATTACCAAGTTCTGACCACACAACTTCCCTATATGAAGTAAGGTTTTGTTTATTACCAAGTTAAGGTTGAATTCATTTAAACCCAACTTTCTACTAATTTTCCAAATTTATGTTCTAAGGACTCATTTGCAAACTTAAGATTGTGTATCTTGTTTTTCATTAAAGTGTCCCTGTGCTTTCTTATATTTGTGACTCACTTTCGCTAAAAATTTGTTGTGTACTTACTGTGTACCAGCCACTAGTGAAGGCAGTATAGATGCAGAAAGCAAAACTTACAAACATTTTTGTCACTGTGATTTTACATACCAATGAGAGATATGGATAAAATGCTATTCCAATATATGCTTACAAAAGTATTTTTAAGATGATGTATACAATAAAAGTAGAATAGGAATGGCTGGAGTGATGGCTCAGCAGTTATGGTGCTTGCCTAGTACACACAAGGACATGAGTTCAAACCCCAGCACCACATACACAGAGTGTTGGAGCAATGAATGCCACATAAAAGAAAATTAAATAAAATTGATTCTCCGTGTCTCTCTTTCTCACTGTCCCCCCCTCTCTCTCTTTAAATAAAAATAGAGTATGATAATAAACCAAAAGCACTAAAGACAGTGAAGAAAGGGGAAGACACTCATACAAGGATGGTCAAGGTAAGGTTCATGGAAAACTTGACATCTATATTAGTTTACTAGCACTTCTGTAAAATTTTACCACAAACTAGGTGGCTAAAGCTACAGAAATTTATTCTTTCACAGTGTGGAGGCCAGAAGTCTAAAGTTGAGGTGTTGGCAGGACCATGTGCCTTCTGGAATCTCAGGGGGAGAATCTTCCTTGCCTCTTAGAGCTGCGGCTGGCTCCTGGAATTCCTTGGCATATAACTGCATAACTCCATCCTCTGTCTCATTTTTCATATGGTCTCCTTCTGAGGCTATCTTTCCAAACTGTATCTATCATAAAGATATTGTAACTAGATTTTAGGCATACATTGACAATCCAGGATGTTCTTATCTCAAGATCATTAGCTTATTTATGTCTGCAAAAATCCTTTTTCCTAAAGAGCACACATTCACAGGTTCTGGGTTAGGATGCAGACATATATTTTGTGGGGGCTACAATTCAACCCTCTGTAACATCTGAGGAAAGATTTGAAGTAGGTGAGAGTGTTGGTTAGGAGAAGAATGGTCTAGAAGCCAGGGTGATAGGCAGAGTAATGTCTTTAATGGGAGTGTGTCTGGCATGTTTCAAGAGCAGCAGTGTAGGTATCACTAAAGTACAGGAACAACCAGACAAGGTGCCCAGGAGTGGGCTGCCAGTGAGACAGGAAAGAACCAAGTATGCAAAGGTCCAAAAGTCCAGGGAAGAAAACATCGGTAGGAATTGTCGGAAAGAATAGTCTGGAATGTCAAGTTTGCTGTAAAGTATAAAATTACAATAGCTTTGTTCCTAACTATAACAAGAAACATTTGCTTCTAGTACCATTATTTACAGTTTGTCATTGTGTGACAGCAGAGTGGGAAGTGAATGATGGAACTAGAAGGGTGGTCCACATGGGATGGCTGTGAAGCTACAACAATGCAGTCACTGTCTGCCAAACTGAGAAGGTCAGGTTTATCTCTGTTGTCTACTTATGCTGAGGAATCAATTAAGATGAAGTGTGACCAGATTCAAGGTCATGTGATAGTTGTCAGAATAAAAGTGGAGTTGCTTGTGTCAACTCCTAACAAAAATAAATAGAATGAAAAGAATCAAGCTGGGAAAGAGGGACTCTTATGTTAATGCTTGATAATAAAAAGTATTCAGAGAAGACTCTGCCGGCACCATGAATTTGCACAAAGGCCACCTCCACCTCAAACAAAGAGCACTTCTGCAAGGCCACCTGTCTAACAATTGTCAGTTCAACCTTGGACTGATGCCATCCTTGTTGTGCACCCTTAAACACTACTGATATTAATCTTTGTGGCTAAGAATTATTGTGTCAAAATATATGATCCTCATTTTGCCTTTGACCTCTTTCAATATACTCAAAGACCACTGTGGCACACATATTCCCATTATAATGCTATGCTGTCCCCAGATAAATGTATTCATCTTCAGACAATCTTCAACTGTATGTTATTTAGGTAAGCATATGTGACTTTGATAAAATTGGTTTTCCTAATTGGAGAGAATTCAAATCACACCCATTCTATAAAGCAAAATTCAGTAACACATTTACAAAAAAAACTTTGATTTTACAACTTCCACAGAAATGAATTTAAATATTTTAGCATTTATCTTCACCTTTATATTGCAGTTATCTGTGAGCTAGTTTATTTCCCTTACAAGATTGCTTATTTTAGATTCATCTTTGTACCGCCATAGGGGTTAACATACAGCCGGGTACATAGTAAGTGTTCCTTGGTAAGTACTCACTGAGTAAATGAATGAACCTAATTATAGTTATGTCACCAGAATTTCTACTGAAAAGGGACCTCTGTCTCCTTAAGGGAAAAAACATTGTTAAACCAAACTTTTCTTCATTTTCTAATTTTCCCACTATGGGACTTCATTGAGAACTCTACTGCAACATTATATTCAATGGAAGGCTGTAGGAAAAATTGAAAAAGAAGTTGTTCAGACATTTAAGATAGACAATGAAGCAGCTCCTTCCTTTTCACACTATATTTTGAGTTTTTGCATGCTAAAGTCATAGCACTTGTCCATTGTCACCATTTTTAGTTTCAGAGAGAAATGAAGTTGCCCTGAAGTGTAAAGTTACAGTAGTTTTGTTCCTAAGTCTTGTAAAAAACATTTATGATTTGCCACTGTGTGAAAGCATAGGGGGATGCAAATGAAATACCTGGAAGGGTGGTCCACATGGGATGGCTCTGAACCTACAACAAAGCAGCTGCAGTGTGGCAAGCGGAGAACGGCAGGATTATCTCTGGTAGATCAAGGGGAGAAATGCCTGGGACATCCCAAAGAAAGAGCTGGCATTTTCACAACATGTGGTAAACATAAGATATTAATTTTTTCAGCCTTGTATACTCAATAGTGTTTAATAAAATAACTAAATCCTGCTAATTATGGTAATTTTTGTATTTTATTACAATAGAAAATAGACTATTGAAAGAGGCCACACTTTTTATTCATTTGCCCATGGTTGTTCTACTATCTCAGAGCCAAACTTTAAAGATAACACATACAGGTTGGGACAACCCTTTTCTCCTGTGTTGATAGTAACTGATATCTAAACAGTGTCATGAGTCACAGCCACCTTCCACCTTGAGTATGGTAGGGGAATAAATGTCCCTTTGTGTTCAGATGCTAGCACTTTATTGATGTTTTGCACTGGATTGTGAGCTATTTGACATCACTACTCCCACACTGAAGATCTATGCCCTGAAGAGGTAAATCTGGGCTCCTTCTTTGCAGAATCCCCTTTATTTAATGTTTCCAAGTTCAGATTTGGCAAAAAGAAGTCAGAAAAGATGAGAAATGTTTTCTCAAGGTTGTGTCTATCAAATGTGATAACCTGTCTCTTTCAGCCAAACATTGCAGACTCTCAGACTCTTTTAAAAGCTCTTGTCCTTCCAGGGCTGTTGCAGTTGATCAAACTTCTTCCAGTCTCCACTCGCTGGTGTGCTGTAGCAGAAAGTCCTGGGGGGTTCTCTCTCCCCTCATCTGTGTGCAGCCTGCCAGATCTGCTCACCTCCAATAACCCCCACATTTATGCTTTTCCAGTTTTTGTGTTAAACACTTTCCCCCTCAAATTCCTTCTCACTCTCTCTTTACCAAAACATAGATCACAGAAGATACATTCATTCTGTAAATTTTTTTTTTTTAGTAACCAAGAGATATCCTGTATTGGATTAGGCTCTGGGACTGCAGAGCTAAATACATGGTTCTGCCCTCCAAATGTTGAATATCTAATGAGAAGACTGAAAAGTGGACAAAAGGTACAAAGTGAATACATAGCAAACTTACCTGATACAGACTGGGGAGGTCAGGAAGCCACCTTAGGGAAAACACTAAGTCTATGCTAAAATTAAGGCAAGCTCCCAGCCAGTATTTCCACGGCAGAAGCTTGTCTAAATATTCAGAATCAAAACATTCTAATTAATCTCTCTGAATGCAATTTGCTTTGTGTGAATTAAATTCAAATGCATTTTTCCAATGCAATAACAGTACTTTCCCCTAAATTATTCTTACCATAGAAATGCTTGAGCATTTAGTTCTTATCTTTGCATGCACTGTCTTTGAGACTCCCTTCACAAAAAGGCCAAATGTTTCCCTTTGCCTTATTTCTATCACTTTAATTTCTGTCTAAGGAAATCCTCAAACAAGGCAGCTTTAAAGTTCACTCAGTGTCTGAGCACTTCCACCCAGGAGTGTTACCATCAGCATAAAGATCCTCACTACACTCAGCACACTGCCATGTCAGCTCACTTATAAAGATCATAAATAACAATGGTCCAAGGATTGATCCCTCAGGAACCCCCATAATGACATCCATTAAATCTGACATGACACTGTTTAATAACACAAGTGGTGTGTGCCCTCTTAAGTAGCAAGCACACCAATTAATTAAGGATGATGCCATACCTAGTCCATTCCATTTATCCAGCAAAGAAGTATGTGCTACCAATTAGGCAATAAAATGATGTCTGAAGCAACACTGTGTTATTTATTTGAAAGAACATCTCTTGACTAATGCTGCAACCCCGATAACACTGGGTGCACACACCCTTTGTTTCCACGAGGTACCACTACAAGAAACTTATATTTTACCATGAAAAGAGAAGCATGATTTTAGCTTGAACATGACCCCCTAGACATCGTAACCAGGATCTTTTCAGTGAAGGCATGTTTAGACATAATTGCAGTAGATGGAGCTTTGAAGTAATAATCTTGCATGCTCACTTAAATAGTTAATAGGACAATCTAGTGCATGGGTAGTTCACCAGAAGTTATTTTCACATCTTTCCACCATCAAGGGAAATCTAAAGCATTGTCCAATGCCAGCTTTGCTGAACAATTTATTTTCAGTTGAGGAGCTGTAAATAATTGCTGGTAAATGAATAAAGGGAAGAAACAACAGAAACAACATTAGCAGTATACAGTATTGGGGAAAAGGGAGACAGAAGGAGGAAATAACTTTTCTGTTATAGTCATAAGTGGGAAAGTGACAGAATAGAGATCCTCTTATTTTAGAAGCAGTGGGAAAGAAAGAGAGGAAGGGAGGAACATGTTTGGTATCTCTGGCCCCCAAGATGATTATGATGATGATAATAAGACATGATTGTATTTAATGATGTTGAATCAATTTATGATGATGATGATGATGTTGATGACAATGATGATGTTGACGATGATGATAGCTTTTACTTGAATCATGTAATGTCACTTTAGGAGGAGGAAGGTAGAAGAGTGGAAAAGGGTAGGAAAGAAATATGGAAGAGGAAGACAAAGAATGAAGAAGAAGGGAGGCAAGTAAAGAAGGAAGGAGTGGGAATGAGCTTGGCATTTTCATTGTCAAGAATAATCAGCTTATTGTTTTTATTATCATTTTAAAATTAGGGTTTTTTTTGTTGTCGTTTTTGTTCCAGAAATTGAACCCCAAAGCGCTCAACCACCGGATCGCACTCCCAGCTCGTTTCATTTTTCATTTTGAGACAGAGTCTCACTAAGTAATTCAGGGCCTCACTAAGCTGCTGAGGCTGTTTGAACTTGTGATCCTCTTGCCTCAGCCTCCCGAGCTGCTGGGATTACAGGAGTGCACCAAGGAGCCTGGCTAAAATGATTCTTTTAAGAACCTATGTGATACGTCTCATAAAGAAGATTTTTTTTTTCAAGAAATAATAATTTTTCATTGCACAATTTAGGGGGGAAAAGGACAAAAACACATCAATAAAGTCTTTATCCACTTCCTTCTCCTTAGTCAAGTGTCTGGAAATAGGGTCAGACTAGAGAATAAAAAGTCACTGGCTGAAACAGGGTCTGTTGTGGAAAAGGCCAACTGAACAAATGACTCTGAGCCCCTCAGGTCAATTTGAGGCTGGTCCAATAAATCCCTTTTCTAATATCAGACACTCTCCTAGCCTGAGATGCAACTGCAGCATCCTCTTTAGTGAAGTAGGAAGCTCTGGTGAGTGCTTGACATTTGGGAACTGCTTATTTCTTCCCAAACTTCAGCCTTTACAAATAGAAAAGTCATAAGCTTTCTATAATTATTATCTGGGGCACGTGTGAATGGCTATAGAGGGCAGAGCATCTTCTGCTGGACTGGATGGATTTTATAGGGGTTTTAAAAACAAGGAGGGTGCAGGAGTGAAGAGCACTTTCCATATTAGGATTTCAAAAAGTTTAAAACTTTAATTGTATAATTAGGGGGCCTCACCCACAATTAAAAGTGCATCCAATTATCAAACCATGCTAGAAAATTAAGGGAAGCTATCTTAATTCCACTTAAAGGGAATCAGATGTGTGTTGAGATTGAGAGATTGATGTGAGATGTCTCAGTCAACTGCTCTGAAATTCAGGCCCTGGTGATGGACTAACTGTGAAAAATCTGAACTTACAGAAATCTGAATGTCCAGGATATGGTTACATATGTTAATTCAGTGCTACTCAAAGCATGGTCCATAGACCAGTAGCATCAGCAAAAATATTAGGCTCCACCTCAGACTAACTAAATCAGATGTCCTGGGAATGGAGCCCAGAAATCTGTGTTTTGACAAGTCAACTTATAAGCCATTTCGATGTTCACACAGTGTTGAGAGGCTGCAGATCTCTCTTTGAATGCATTTTTAATTACTTCCCTTTTTTTTCACTCCAGTTTTTGTTGTGTGGATTACAAGTTTAAATAATTTTTAAATTACTGATATTTGAGATTTCATAAGGTCTGAATTTGGTAATTTTATGAAAACATTTTCAGTCTAGCCTCTTTCTACAAGGAATCAGTATCTGTTTCTCTTATGTTTTTCAGCTGGTTATTTGCTTAATTTGGCTGTTACTTTTATATGGCTACTTGACTGTCTCAAAATATGTCCACAGAGCTAAAATGTTTATTTGCATTTATTTATTTTTGCCTTTCTCTACCCCACCCTAAACTTTATTTTCATTAGTTGTGCTGTACCCTTTTGTATCTTCAGAAATAAGTTGGTTCATGTCCCCCGCCCCCTGCCATTATCCTGATAAGCTGCTTCTACATTCTTGGCACACTTCCTCCTACCAGTATCATCATTATCTACTGCCAGCCCACTCTTTCTCTTTGATTTGGAAGAATAGGCTGAGATCTTCCCAGTGATAGCTTCGTTTTCTTTGTAGTCCGCTCAAGCACAACATTCATAGGCGTGGTTTGGCTCCCATGCCATCCTGTCCCTACCAGAGGAGGAACCCATAACTTACCATCTTGCCAGTAATGCAGCATTAAATATATCTCTCCTGCAAAACCTTGGTAGCATTTCCTTCTCTTTTTCTTTCCTGCACCCCCATATGCTGGTGTCTTTCTAATTTTTTTGTAATTGTTCTTTCCACTAGTTTTCCTGAACCAATCCGAGTCCCTCAGTGATTGTAAAAGAAATGAAAAGATCACCCTGAGGCTTTGGTGGTGGGTAACCATCCTGTGGGAGGCCTCTGACCTTCCTTTGCCATTGTCAGGGTTGCTGTGCTGCAGTAAGTCCCTCTGTAGAGATTTCCTTTAGTTGGTTTTCAAAGATTCACTCAGTAGACTGAAATTGTCCCTGCTCAATAGAGATTGATTGTGAACACTGATTCCCAGAGGCTCATACAGGAGAGAGAAGCCCCTGCTGGGGAAAGCGCTGCCCCGCTGGGGGGAGGCGTGTTTGCTGCTATGATATCTGATCGGTTCCCTTTTCCTTTTTTGATTTCACAGAGGTAAATCTTCAGACCTGTAAGGCTGCTTTTCAATTTCTCTGTCTATGGGACCTTGATTGGTTGTTTCACCTTTGCCAGTTTTACATGTATCAGAGTTAATATTTTTCTCTCCTGTTTCCCATTCGTTTTTCATAGGGCCTCTAGTCTTTTTCTTTTATAAGAAAAAGATTTAATGGTTAAATATTTACATTCTTTCTCTTGTACTACTTAAGGAAATTGGTTCTTGAGGAAGCTCCAATGTTTTGCTGAACAAATGGATGAGAATTTGTGTGGGCAAAGTCAACAGAAGTTTGGATTATTCTGTAGGTGAAAAGGTGGTGGGGAGGTGGGGTATAGATGATTCTGGATGCAGCCTAAAGGTACAGGACCAGAGAGGGTATATAGAGACCCAAGAAGGAGCAGTAGGAGAAAAGAAGAGTTTTGGTAAAAGGATTTTGATGGGAGAGTAAGGAGGAGCATTTGAAAATGAGAGAGATGAACTTTGAGGAAAATGAATGGCTAAGGAACACAGGCAATCTTATAATTAGGGATAAAAAGAGTGGTCCTTACTGTTCTAAGAAAACTTCACTAAACAATTTAATGCCCTTTAATGCTTTGGAATAAGGTAAGACCATTTCTGTAAAGGAATATTGAGACTTTCATTAACCATATTTTAGTTTAAAATTTCTCTTTTCATGGGAGAAGAAAAACAAATGAAATTAAAAATATAATTGTACATTACACAATTGAATGAAGGATGCA
The DNA here is from genome assembly GCA_004027875.1 of Aplodontia rufa. Classification (NCBI taxonomy): domain Eukaryota; kingdom Metazoa; phylum Chordata; class Mammalia; order Rodentia; family Aplodontiidae; genus Aplodontia; species Aplodontia rufa. Next base: position 258,707 of record PVKS010000059.1, on the reverse strand, counting down.
AAAAAACCCATTTACATGTGCTATTTGTAGTGAATTTTTTCTTGGTTTACCTTCCTAAGGTTTTTCCCAGGAAATTGCTTGTTCCTAGGACATGCATGAATTTTAGATTGAGAAACCTATTGTACATATATAAAAATTCTAATATTGAAATTATACCTATGCCAGTCAAAGAATTGCAAGTTTTATGACCTCTTGGGCAGTGTGATATCTGTGAATGTTGAGACACTGGAGTTGTGCAGCGTTGGTCCCACAGAAGCCAATATATGAGTGGGCAGCCTGTGAATGTCTCTTAATGTTGATGAGGGGCTGAGATTTTAAAATCTGAATGACAATTGCCAGAGTGGAAAAATGCTACTGAGAGCTTCCAATATTGCTGTGAACTCATTCGATTGTGGAAATGGATTGGATGAGAACAACATTAGACTTCTTTATTTATTTTTTAATTTTTAATTTTTTTTGGTGGAGGATTTACTCTTTTGGTAAAATCATTTATTTCAAAATATCCAAACTATAGATATTAAAATTTAAATTTCTACTTAGTTTTAAACTTAGTCCCTAATCAATGATGCTGAAATATATAGAATCTACCGCTTCTTAGGTCATTTTTGGCAAACCATAATGCACAATATTTCTAAAATATAGCTGATAATTTATTTCCATTACAGACTGAGAAGATTAATATCACATGATTCAAAATTAGTCTTGACTGGTCCTAATAGTTTGATATTTGCCTTATTTGAACTCCTAGCTCATGAGAGTTATTTATCCATATGATAGGCCATTAAAATTAATTCTTTTTCGATTGAACTCAGTGTCAAAGGGAATCTCCATGATACTTCTTTTGTAATCTGCTTACATTTTCTTACAGCATTTGTAGCCAGATTAGCTGGTGGCAGCCAACAGCAGCACATTCTGCCATGTTAGTCAGGACCCATCACTAATTGATGATTCAAAGGCCTTGGTTTAAGGCCCCAAGTCATCTAGATAAAAAGGAAAACAATTACATCACATGGACTGCTTAAGCATTATTAGAATTATATTTACTGTGTGCTGAAGAAAAGAGCATTTTATTTTTCCAGGTCTGAAAGTTGTCTACATTTTGGCTCTGCCTCCTCAGCTCACTAAATAACCTTGTCAAAGTCATTTAACCTCTTAGTGTTTGTTTTCTCATCTGTAAAATGAGGATAATTACCCTTACCTATCTCATAGGGATGGTGTTCTGATTAACTAATTAAAGATTAGAAACTGCTACAAAAATGCTTAGTATTATTAAGGAAAACTACAGCATTTCCAGTGCCTTTGGGTAGGAGTGCTGCTGAGCAGTATACTCCCAACAAGTGTTTGATAGCCTGATAAGCTGCCAGCTCCTTCCCTGAGGACAGGTGACTAGCCCTGGGACGTTGCCCTTCATTGTTTTGTTAGCTGAGTAGTACTAAGTTGGCCTACATCACAGAGAACACTGACACATTTCCAAACTCTGACACATTTGAAGAACTGGCAAGTGATAGCAAGATGTGTCATTTGAAGCTGAGGAAACCATTTTTAATACCTATTCGGAATGCAAAAATCCCTGTGGTATATAATTGTGGCTTGTAATATATCCTTATACAAAATGAATTCAGCTGCGGAGTTTCTTTATAGGTTAAGAGATATTCGTTTACACCTTGAGATTTTGCCTTTTGCCTGGCAGACTCATGGTTTATGGCAGATTCATGAGCAATAGGTTTAGGGATTCCCTGATTAAAGTGTTCACACGGGCATTTGCAGCAAGATGGGTCTGATTGTCTCTTTCTCCTCTTTCTGAGTGCTGAATCCCTTGGCAGTGAGTGGAGCATGGGAAACCTTCCCCGCCTGGGTGCCTTTGAAGTAAACATGTTCCTGACTTCTGTGCACTCCTTCCGTCCCTGTTCCCATTGCTCGTTTTCCACCTCTCTAAGCCCCTGTGTCCCATCAGTTCTCTGTATGAGGACCTAAGTATCTTAAGACACAAAACCTATTGTTTTACCTTTTTTCTTAAATACCTAAAGTCTTCAAGGATTAAATAAAGTCTTCAAGAAAAAAATTTTTTGAGAAAAAAAGTGTTCCTCAAGTGTCCCCTTTAACTTGGAGGAAAAAAGTGAAACTGCTCCAGATGACAGCCTACAATCTACCTTCCTGCACCTCTGCCACGATTCCAGAAGCACTGATACTAGGGCCTCCCATTTGTGGAAACACCTCCATACAACTACAGTTTACTTTGTCTGGAATGTTCCTTCCTTCCAAGTTTAATGCTATTAGTCCACGAGGAATTTGTTCTAATGTTGGCCTTTCTGTAAAACTTTTTCACCATCATCACTACTTTAAGAATGTTCCTCTTGGGCTGGAGCGGTGGCTCAGTGGTTTCAGCGCTTGCCTGGCAAGCAGGAGGACCCGGGTTCAAACCCCAGCACCACATTTGCAAATATGTGTTGGAGTAACAAAGGCCATGTGAAAAACTAAATAAAGTTCTTTCTCTCTTTCTCTGTCTCTCTCACTGTCCCTCTCTCTTTAAAAAAAAAAAAGAAGTTCCTCTTATTGCAAGCTCCATTGTATGTTTTTAGGAGAAAATTGATTAAATCCCAAACTTCTGTTCTCCTTTGAGGGTAGGGAATGGAGCACTCTCTCGTGCTTCAACTTCCTGTTTATTAATTGATTTTCTCAGGGATAGTAACTTACTTAAAAATGTGTTGATTTTCACAATTAAATGAAACAAATTAATGCATATGAAAATGCTTTGCAACATATTAAATGTGATACAGATTAATTTATTATTATAGTGTTTATTTATTTATTTATTTAAAGAGAGAAACAACTTTATTTAGTTTTTCACGTGGCCTTAGTTGCTCCAACACTTAGTTGTGTAGTGGTGCTGGGGTTGGAACTTGGGTACTGGTGCTTGCCAGGCAAGCGCCGAAACCACTGAGCTGCCGAAACCGCTGAGCCACCATTCGGGCCCCTACTATAGTATTTATTATTTTGCATTGTAATTGATTGTATAAATGTTTTCTTTCCCAACTGGGTTCCATATAATCATGTTGGGAAAGGAAACCAAATAATTTTACTTTTTAAAAATTTTTAAGAAAGGCAGAGGGAGAGAGTGAGGAGGAGTGGAAGAGAGAATTAATTTTATTTGCTTTTCTACCTGGCCTTTGTTTCTCTGAAATTTAGTTGTGTATGTGGTTTTGGGGTTCAAACATGGGTTCTTGTGCATGCCAGACAATCACTCCAACCTCTGAGCCACCACTCCAGCCTGAGGAAGCCATTTTAAATTAATCTTTGCATTACCCAATATCTATAAGCAGACCTTGGATAAAGTAGTGGTTTAATAATATTGGTGGAATGCATGAGAGGAAGCAAGCAACTAAGACACAGATTCCATGCTTACTTTCAGTTGAGTGGAGATTCCCTCTCCCTCACCCAACCTTCCTTTATTTCTTGTATTCATTCACCAAACATTACATGCAAGGCACTATGGCATGTCTTTAAAAGATGCTTGCTATGCATGTATGAATATGTAACAACAAATCCCATCATTATGTACAACTATCATGCACCAAAAAGTGTGAGGAGAAAAATAAAAGATGGACACTACCTCACCAAATACCCAGAATAAAGAATGACTAAAATTTTTTATATTGTATCACTCTTGGGATTGTAATAGTAATCACTTGTGTGATTTCCTTACTTTCAGAATGTAATTAACCTATAAAAATTACTTGATTTAAAAAACCCTGTTCATATTGATGGAAAATAAATATTCATTCATTCGTCATCAAATATAATCGACTGAACATGTCTTAACAGTGCAGTGAATAAGATTGTTTAATGTCCTATGAGAACATTTTAACTCATTCCAGTTACTAGTGGGCATAAAAAAATTATTTTGGCAACTGTAATTCTCAAATTATCATACAGGTTAAGGGAGAAGGTGACATCAAAATAAAAATGTCTCCATTCTCTAGGTTTTGCTTATAAGCTTAGGCTCAAACATAGCATGTAAAAGATTTAAATTTTAGTGATAGCAAATGGAAAAATAATTAAGACATTCAATAGATGTAACTGATTGGTAATTTTTCATTTTTTTATTCGCAGTATTATTATATTTTAACAAATATGAATTGTATCTGTAACATTTGTTTTTGCAGAAGACTTAAAGATTGGTGGTTTATGTAGCATAATATGAAACTGATATAAAAATTCCAAAATTAAGTTTGATACAGGGAAAAAATTACTTGAAAATGTATGTCTTAAAACTTAAAGAATTATATTTCCCAAAATCCAAAATGCTACTGAGTTCACCATTTGTGGGGCGACTGACAAAGCATTTTTTTTCAAGATGGGAGAGTAATTTAAACTTTTCATTAAAAGCCTTTTCAATCTCCACTGAATAAAGCCAGCTGTTCTTTTCACTTCCTCTTCTATAGCAGCACATCGTAAACACTTAGACCAAAGCTCTGGATGACACCAAAACTGCTTACCCACTGCTGCCTCCTTCCCAGAAGTCTGACAGAGGAGAGGAGCTCACAAAAGAGTATTAAAAAGAAAGATCTCAATTGGAGCTCTTCCAATCGCTGGAGTTGGAGGAGAACACCAGCAGCGCAGCATGGTGTGCAGGTTAAAGGTAAACCATGATTCAGGCTGCTTCTCTGTGCCTCTAGAGCCACGTAGAACAGGAAACTAAATCAAGATCCCAAGATCATAGCCCCCAGAGACAGAGGCAAAGGCCAATTTGCTGACTGACTTTATTTCTCCTTCAGTGTTTGGCAATACCTTCCTACTCCTTTCTATGGTCTTTTTCCTGCTGGACTTCACAAATGAAAAATTCTTCAAGGATCCACCAATGAGCTGGGCAGGGTGGTGCAAGCCTGTAATCCCAGTGACTTGAGAGGCTGAGGCAGAATATAGGAGAATGTTATTAAAATTTAGAAATGTCTTATGAGCAAAAATCAAATCCAGGACACTGTCAAGAAGACATGGTTAAATTGGAGTCATGGATATGACTGTAAAGTTCCTTGTTAGGATTTTAGAAAGATTGTCTCAGAGTGATGCACAGTGCAGTCCAACAAAAGTCTCCCTGAAAGGTTTAAGTGTAGGCCTCAAAGAACCTTTCAACTATTTAGTAGTTTAAACTTTTTAATAGTGAAGAACATTTTCCCTTAGTCATCTCCAAAAAAGCTCACGGTGCAGAAGAACTTCTTTTAAAGGAAATGGTGGGTATGTCTTTGTCTAATAGAGTGAAACATAATAATAGACATAGGAGATCTACTAAATTTTAAAGAGAATTGCATTCATAAAAACACTGTCAGCCTATTTGGAAAGGTACAGAAATAGTACAAAAAGAAGATATCATTTAGATTCCAGAATTCTATGTGCTAAAAGGAGGTTGAGAGAATTACACAGCTACAAAGTCAATGTTCTTGGAAAAGGGAACATGTGTCGGATGGTGGAACCAAGAGCTCAGACAGGAGAGCTTCAAGTCATGAAGAATTATTCTTATGAAGGAATGGGACTGAGTCAAGAGGTTCCCATCATTTTCCTGGCTCCATTTCAGAAATGTTGTGGACTAGCAGCTCCTTTGTGTTCCTTATTGTTCTCCTTTTAAATCAGGACTGACAGTAGCAATTGTCATATGCTTGTTCTATCATCCATTGTATTATTTATATGGGGAATATATAACTTGTGTCTTTAGTTCAAGTCATCTCATAAAAGCTATTCAAGGAGCCTCATCTGCATCTATGTTTGATCGAGTTGACAAGGTGCTGGACTTCAAGCTGATACTGTGTTGGGATGAGACTTTTAAGAACAGCTGGCGAGATTAAGTGTATTTTGCATATGGGAAGAAATAAAACTATATAGGGCTAAAGGGTGGGATTTGTTTAACCTACACCCATGTAGCTTTTGATACTGCTTTCAATAAATGAAATGAAATTCTTCTTCTTTTTGGTATTGATTGTACTTAATGAAGAATTTCTAATGGATAGCATAAAGCAGAGATGACGAGTTGGACTTGGAGACCACATCAAAATGGTTATTATGTAGTTTCCTGTTTGACTTCTCTCTCTTAGGTCATTCACTCTGTGGGGAAATCAGGAGCATATCATGAGGATTCTTATCTATTAGAGATGGTAATAAGGCAATGAACTGCCAATGAGAACCTGAGGTGTCCTCTTTAACATCAATGTGTGTCAGCCAGGGAGTGATCCTCTACCCCCACAGAAACCTGGAAACGTCTGTAGCCCTGACTGACATCGTTGTTGAACTTCAGTAGAGATTTTTAGTTACTCTTGAATTTCTGAACCACAGACTGTGAGATAATAATTTTTAGTTGCTTTAAACTATTAAACTTCTAGAGTAATTTTTAATAGAACAATGGATTATTAACACACTTTAGTATATTTTTAAAATGCCAAGTCTTTTTAATCTAGGGTATATTTTATGCTATGATACATTTAAGTTCTCATTAAAGCCTGCATTTCAAGCATTTAATAACCATATTTGACCAGTGACTACCATATTAGACAGCATGGCACTAGGGGAAAAATTTGGTATCTACATGAATTTAATATTCCTATAATTTTTGCACTTCCAGATGTTTGACTGTTTTCTTTGTCTAAAGTGTCCTCATGTCCCTTCTATTTGGTTGCAGTCTTCTCATCCTTCAAAATCCTACACTATCATTGACTTTTCTGTGACACCTTCTACTACCCAACAACTCAGAATCAATTGTCCCTTTTTAGTCTCTGTTTTAGCACTCTGCTTATAATGGGCCCACATGTGCCTTTTCTCCTAGACTATGAGAATATCAAGAGTAAGAATTACGGGGCTGGAGCGGTGGCTCAGTGGTTTCGGCGCTTGCCTGGCAAGCATGAGGACCCGGGTTCAAACCCCAGCACCACGTACACAACTGAGTGTTGGAGCAAATAAGGCCATGTGAAAAACGAAATAAAGTTGTTTCTCTCTTTCTTTGTCTCTCTCACTGTCCCTCTCTCTAAAAAAAAAAAGTAAGAATTACATATATGATTTATAAATGTTTGTATGTGCATAGCTAAAATCTTAGTGTTCAGTAAATGTTAGTCAAATATATAAATGTTTGACACTAGACAGGAACTTGGCAGTGATGTTGGGGAAGAAGTTCTTGAATTGCAAGAAAAATTGATCTGCAAGAATCCTAACAATTGCCAGTAACCTTTAAAGTGTGTCATAGATGTAGTCCCTACCTAATATCCTCCAAAATCATCCAACACACTGCTCTCAACCAAATGACTGTGGATTGGACATAAATAATGGAGTGAGTAAAGTCGCCATTATAACCTGAATGGTGCTTTGTGAAGGAAGTGTTATACAAGTTCATTTCTCTATGCTTAAGAAAATGCCTCTAGTACCAGCAGTAAGATTGTGTTCCAGGTGTCCCTGTGAATGAAAGCTCTAGACAATTGGGGCGGAAATCAAACATCACAAGTCCTAGCCCCATGGAGTTATTTCTTTTCTTTAGTTGCTATGTAAAAGAGCTAATTTTGTTTTGTTAGTAAAATTCACGAAATGCAAGGATAATTTATAAGAAAAAGATAAAAAGAAAGTATGCAATGTTTCAGAGAGGGAACTATTAAGTAGGATGTGAACATAATAAGAATATTGTCAGGGAACTGTCGATCAGTAAATAGGAACCCTTTCCTTTTTCAGTTTTGCAAGCACAGAAAAGTGAATGGAGGCAGAGATATGGGTCTTACCCTGTTGGATTATTTTGCTACCAGCAGCATGAGAATAATTCCACTCCAGCCCTAAACTTACTGTGAACGTAGTGTGATGACCCAGATACTGAACTCCATCTCTTGGCTTTTACCCCTTTTCTGAAGCAGACGATGCGCTTTCCACTCTGAGATGATAGTGCAGCCTTAGGGATCATCAAATAGATTGCTTTTCTTGGAAATTTTTACTAATAAAGTGCAACTTTCAGATTTCCCTTTCTTTTCCGTTGCCTCAAAGGAAGAATGCCAGGAGCAGCATGTCATGTTCTTGTCATGTTAGTGAATTGTAAAATATTAGCATCCTGGATGAGAAAGCCTTGAAAGCCAGGGGCCAAAAGCTTAGTGATCCCTTTGGTTTACAGTATATACCCTTAGGCAGGGCTCTTGGTTTGTGATTGTTTAAAAGAAAAAGAAACACAGCCAAACAGAAAGACAAGTGAAAAGTGACTTTATTGTGTGCAAAATCAGGGTGGGTAGGCTACCTTTAGTTGGATTCTTTTGTCTGTAGTTGCCCCTAAATTTGTTCCCAATTACTCATGGAGGAAGCTCGCAGATTCACTTGGGTACCCCCACAGGAAGGTGAGCTCAGAGCTATTTCCTTATCCACCTCCTATTAATTTGTACAGGGGAAATTACTGTGTACTAATGGAGCACCCTCTTTCCATTTGTGGCTTCTCTGTCCGTTTTCAATAGGGAAAGTGTAAGACAGGAAATTTGCCTTATGAAAACCACCTAAAACTTTTCAAAGTACTTTTAACTCCTAGCACTTAAAAAAATTAAGATCTCTTTTCCTTAACTGACCATATTGGCTTGTTTCAAAAGATATTCTGGGTTCTGTAATTTTCTCACCAAGTTTTTACCGTCAAGGTGATACTGAATATAGTTACTCCCTGTGGATGGAAGGACATGATATACACAAAAATAATTTTGCCTAATTGGTTTTAATTTCAATAATGAACCACTCAATTTCACATCATTTAGACACAAATTTTTAATTTTGTACAAGTCGTCTATTTAAATTTATGTGAGGCAAGGAAAATCACATCCTCAGATGTTATATGATGTTAGAAACCATTAACTAAGAATATTTAAGCAATTATTTAATCATATGAATATAAACAATTTATCTAAATCTATTTATAAAGCTTGTTCATGTATTATATATCTTAATATTTAATCTGCCTTTTTTTTAAAGAGAGGACAGTGAGAGAGAGAGAGAGAGAGAGAGAAAATAAATTTTTATTATTTTTCACATGGCTTTCCTTGCTCTGACACTTAGTTGTGTACGTAGGTGCTGGGGTTTGAACCCATGTACGTGCGCATGCCGGGCAAGCACTGTTACCACCGAACCACCGCTCCAGCTCTAATCTGTCTGCTTTTAAAGACTAATTTTATGTGATTGTTCTTTGCTAACTGTGCAGTACGATAAAAAACAAGGTTATTTATGCTATTGTCTATCCAGACTTTTGAAGCAATCAACATTTTACAAACTTTCCCTTCAGTATTATAGATATCTTAACAGTGTCCTTTGTTTTTCTTTTCACAGTAGTTTTTTCTTTTATATATCATGTTATTTTTTTAGATTGGAGAGCTGGTTTGGAAGATGAAATGGAACCATTGGAAGATAATTAGCATGTTAAGAAATAATGACCGTCTATTTTGCAGTTAGTGGTCTCTTGAAATTAGGGTGCCTATTGACTAATTCTGAATTTAAAAATGTGATTAACCAGAATAGAAGCTTCGTCAGGCTCCTCCATATTCTCTGCTAGATTTGATTTGGGGTAATTTTAAGTTACCAGATGGCTGTGGCTTTCCATATCTCCTAGACCCTCATAGACACTTACTTGTTATTGAGTTTGCCGTAAGTGATGGTGGCGTTGATAAAAGTGAAAGAAAACTCAGTAAACCAAAGAGGAATCCTGACATATTTAACCTTGAAGGTCTTGAAGCTAAGGACTTGAAGGAATTGGCTGGTATCTCATAAAGATCCAGAAACAAGGGCAGAACCTCCTGGATAGTTATTTCCTCTTCAGAGAGGACGATTGGACGTATTATCACACTTTTTGGAAACATGTGAAACCATGTTTACACCTGCACACATACTAAATATGTGTCAATTGCTAAGTGTGAGAATCAAAGGGGAAATGCACTATTATATGATTATGAAGCTAACTGTGGATCTAGGAAATTGATTTTTATATGTGTTAGGCTTAGATTTTATCTCTGCCTTGATTTCCTAACTAAAAATGAGGGATAAACACTTTCTATTTTCAGTATCTTGATTCTACAATGCTGTTTATGTCTTAATTCCTCTCTTCTCCCTCCCATCAAAACATTTATGCCGTCTCTATCCTCCTGTCTCTATCCTCCTCACACCTTCCTGCATCTGAGAATGAGTGGGGGGAAACTGACACCTGTGGTTTTGGTTAGGGGCCCCACTAGGCTTGCAGTGAGCTTTGCCCTGAGGTAGAGAAAGAGATGCTAGATCCACCACAGATGGCCTGGTGGCAGGATTGCTTGACCCTCATGATTTTAGCATTAGTAGTTCTCTGGGTACTAAAAAACAAGATGGAAAACCTTACTTACAGTCTCCTTTCCAGCTCAGAACAGGGAAAAGCCACATACTGCATTTTATTTAAAGGATTTAAAAACCAGTCTATGAATACATAAAGAGCCATTTTAAAACACAGCTGAGGACTAAGAATTTGTGGCAAAGTTTAAAAATGATTAAAAAGAAGCCCAAAATATATTTATATTCATAAATATGCTTGTGTATATATCTACTTATCTATATATGTCTATCTACAGATAAATTCTATCTTACATGCTTTGAAGAAGTGATAGGGAAATCTCTTCTCCTCCATGTGGATCTCTTCTTTCTCACTACCCTGTTTTTAAAATAATTTCCTACAGTATTTATTGCATTCAAATGAACTGTGATTTGAGCTCTTATCAACAGGATTGGCTTCCAGGTTTTATAAATGTTTCTCACTCATTTTCTTCTCATATCTTTAGAATCATTTTAAAGCTCTTGTTGGTGGGTAAGTAATGATGAAAGGTGGCAGGCAAGTGACCTCTTGTATATTTCTGGAGAAGTAATTAGTGAGTTAGATCCCTCAGAGACATGGGTGATATATTACAGCCTGTAGGTGGTTTGGCATGGCAGATATTACTCCACCCACGCAACTCTAATCAAGTTACGTATTTTAAAGCAGAGGTAAGACAAGAGCAGCAGATGGGAGAAAATGTGTTTATAAACAATATGTGTGTGTTTTCTGAGCTGACACAGAGAATCTATAGGCATTCATTACATACTTAATGTCACACTGATGACTGATGGTGAAAGTAGATAAATATTAGTAAGTCCTTTAATGTATATTTCAACAAACACAGATAAAGAACTCTGAGCTTGGATTTCACAATAAGAAAAAAATAAATAATGCAAACTTGGAATACTTGCTTTTCACCTTCCCCTAAGGGTGGCCACGCTTGACATTATCTCCAGAGACATTTACTGTGGCATAAGTGAGACCAGAAAATTGAACTGCAGAAAAGCATATTGCTTAGAATGGTAAAAGTAGCAGTGCTTATATCTATGCAAATGTTCCATTTCCTGTTGACAATTTGAAGCTAAATATTTAATTGATCTTATTAAATATGTTCAGGTCTTTTCACATCACAGGTTGTGAATTTAAAATAAGACTATATTGATTAAAAGAAGGCTCTAGAATAAAAATTCTTCTAACTCTATCATGAGCTCTCATAAATATCGTGGTTGAAACCACTTAGAATTTCTCTGTCTACATTTCTCAGGCCAATTTCCAAATTGTTAATCAGGAGTGATGGACAGCATTCCTGGGACAAGTAAGGAATAGATATTGAAGCATTTATTTCAAAGAAATGTATTTCTTAATCCTACAATGTGAATGAATAGAATACTAAGTCCATCTTCCAATTCTTTTTCCTAATACCTTTCTGGTCTCTGAAGGGTAAAAACAAATACCTGGCTTACATTAGAATAGTACCCAATGAAAGCCTGTCTTACTTCACTAGTATATGAGAGCACTCTTGACTCTTTGGCCCAGAATTGGTGTGAAAATTCTTGTCAATATAGATTTCTAAGTAGAAACTCTCTTTTTTTTAAGGTGGGGGGACAGCGAGAGAGAGAAATAGAGAAACAATTTTATTTTTAGTTTTTCATGTGGCTTTCGTTGCTCTGACATGTCTTTGTGTATGTGGTGCTGGAGGGCAGGATAGGAACCTGCGTCCTCACCCCAGAAGCCACTCTTAATAGTTCAAAATTGGCTCCTGAGATGAAACCTACTTCTTTAGTCCCATTTCCACTCTTCAATGACCAGGCTTTCCAGTTCCTTGTATGCTGTTCCCTGACCCCTTTCATACAAGAAAGACTCAAGTCTTTATTTCTTTTTGGACCCTTCCTTGACCTTTTGATAATAGGAAGCAGATCCCTCTTTCTCTCTCTGGTGGAGAACGATCAGCCTCCAGGCTGTCCATCTATATTTTGGGCATTATCTCATTCCTCAGACCACATTATTAGGACCCAAAGAATGGCATATACAAAGTGGAAAAGCAGAGAAAGGCTAGCATTATAAACTAAAGTAGACTCTTGCTTTGATATTTGTTTGCCCTGATGGTTATAATGGTTATAATTGTTAGGACCACCTATAGATCTCATTTCAGCAAAAAATATTTCCATCATCCACCCCATGCCTCAGAACTCCAAAGTTCTGCTCTCATTTATCTTTTCCAAAAACTAGAAATCAAACACACAAGAATCATCCCTGTTTTATGGGGTGGAGATAACAGGGTGAGAAATGGATGGATGAAGAACAGTGAAGGCCTCAACTTAGCTTGTATTCTCCCATCCATTGAATTATTCCATAGTAATTTGGCATCTGTGATATGCCAGCAGTGAAGACCCTAACAAAGTGAAGCAGTGAGCCAAAGAGTGTAAAGAGTTTCTGGTCTAAATGGAAGAGAGAACTTAATCAAATAATGCATAGATATGTAAGTGTAAATTGGGATGTGCCCTACGAAAGAAGAGGGACTTGAGAAAACAGACCAGAGGACAACCTAATTTGGCAGAATCCCAGGCTTTTCTGAATATGTAAGGTTTAAGCTAAACATATCAAAGTTTATACACATTGATTGCTACAGTTTTGACAATGTTTCCCCCTCATCTGTATCCTGTATCGCAATATACTTCTAATAAATGTGGGAAAAAAAATAAACATTGAATCCTGAATAAGATTTAACGAGGAGGAAGGGAGAGTGTGGGAAACAAGAGAGCCTCGCAGGTAGAGGGAGGGGGCTCCTTGTGTTAAGGTAGTATGTTGTATCACTGAAGAATTGGTTGGGATAAGAGCAGAGTAATGGGAGATGTGGGTAAGTGGTGGAGGCTGTTGCTATGTAGCTAGGAGAGGCCCTGGCACACAGCAAAGGGGCTGGTGGAACCAGATTAAATGTTTTAATCGAGGCCATCATACGTTTTCTTTCTTTCTTTCTTTCTTTCTTTCTTTCTTTCTTTCTTTCTTTCTTTCTTTTTTGAGATCTTCCAAGGTTTGGAGAATAAGTTGGAAAAGGAACAAAGTGGATAACAGTAGATGAGTTGAGAGGCTACTGCGCTTGTGCAGGTGTGACTGGATAATAGGTTGCACAAGGTGATGGTGATGGAGATGAGGAGAAATGGATAGATGTGAATATATTTAGAAGAAAAATGTCAGCATGTCCTGAGATGGTGGGGGTAGAACACACAACTGGAAAGGTAGGAGTCAATGATAATTTTAAAGTGGTAGTTTGCATACCTGGATTTTTTCTGCTATTCATAGAATCAGGAAAAATAGGGAAAGGAAAAAACAAGTTTTGAGGATTTAGGGCATGGATTTGTGTAAATGATATGTCACTTTCCCAAAAAGAGTTAGCAAATATTTGAATGTGCTGATCTGGGAATCACTTGGGGATAGAAATGCAGATATGAGAGTCATATTTCAACTCATTTCCTGGTTACATGCATGAAAATTTATTCAAATCAGGACATTTTTCTGTTTAATTTATTGATAGATCAGATTTTCCTGTTATAGATAGCTTTTGCTGACCTACCCTATACTGTGGATTGAACCCAGGGAAGCTTTACAACTGAGCTATATTCTCAGTCCTTTTAAATTTTTATTATGAGACAGAGTCTCACCAAATTGCCCAGGCTGGCCTTGAACATGGATCTTCCTGCCTCAGCCTCGAAAGCACCTGGGATTATAGGCATGAGCTACTATGTCTGGTTTATAGGCAATATTTATGTTTTGTAGAGTTGGATTGGTTTTTAAATTATTAAATCAGCACAGAAGTGGTGGTGGTGCTTTTGCTGATATGTATTCGGCAGATATCATACGTCAAGTACTGGACTAGGTACTTTAAATACATAATCTCATTTACTCACTGTCACACCTAAGGTAATATACACCATTACACAGGGGACTAGAGTGAAGTCTAGAAATTAAACAACTTTGCCAAATTCTTCAGCAGCTAGTGTGTGATAATTTTTTTCTTGGTATTGTAGCAACTTCTTTCACACAGATTTCACAATACTAAATCATTGAATAATAGTATATAAGATGTCCAAATGCAATTATATTCCATTTTAGAATGTAATATAATGTTGAATTATATTTTTTAAACGTACTACTTTAAAAAGTTTGTAAATATCAATTAAAATTTTTATCCACCAAACTTATTGGACACGAAGGAGTATTTGTTAGAGCTGTGGGAATATAAACGTAAACCTTTGACTGTCCTTATCTTGGATCTATTCTTTGCCATATATATCTGCAATTGCCTATGCAATATACATGTGCCAATTTTTAATGTGATTTTCTCAATTAACCCTTCTTAGGTGATAATGAGCTTGGTAGGTATCCTGTCTCCATAGTATAGATGAGAAAAATAAGGTTCAAGGTTATACAACCAATAAATGGCACAGGTGGGTCTTTGTTTTTTTGGGGGGGTTCCTGTTACAAATTTGTAAGTAGTAGATTATTCCATCTTTCTTTTAGACTAAGAGTTGAACAGAGCATTTGATGGGTTGTACTAGTTTCAAATACCAAATCCGTAAAAACACAAAGGACAGATTAGACAAGACACTGGAAATGTTTGGAAATATTTAGAAAATAATGAATTCTATTTAAAGTGATTTCAAACTTAATTTTTAAATGGAAGTTAAATGTATACATTTGTAAAATGTCAACCAAAATATTACACCATTTTTCGACGAGAGTGCCCTGGTCAGATTGTTTGCTGTCTTAGAATTGTCTGCATAACCCTGGGCTTTACTCTCTTTTTGGTAGTATCCTGAAGCTTGATTCTCTACCATAGAGGAGGAGAAAGATGGATTTAAAAATATTCTTATTAATGCAGATTCAAAGAAGAAGCTATGTATTGCCTTCCACATGAGGACAACAGCTTGTTTTGTAGGCTGTGTGCCATGTTCTATTTTAATTCAACTTTGCAATTTTAAAACTATTCCATATTTGTTTTCCTTTGAAATTAGATATTGCCAAAGCATTCTTCAAACTTTTAAATGATGTTTTTCATTCTATTTCCTGGCGGGTAAATTTGACACAGTAATATTTAAATCAGTAACCTATATTCTGAATTTTAACTCTCAGGTTTTTTTGGCTGGGTGAAGTAGAGGCTTCTTACGCAGGTTGATCACCTGACTGTGGTGAATTTCTATTTCTGAATAAGAAAAGAAAATGTTCATGAAGGAAGCCAAAGTTCTTATAATAGTTTACCGATGTGGCTTTCATATTTTAAGAGTTTGACAGTAATGCTTTGTGAAGTCAAGAGCGTTAATACTATTTTATCAGAGTTAAGGGAGCTTCTAGTTGCTTTTCACTGTCTTTTGTGCTAAATCAACTTGTATTCTAGGATAACACCTTTCAGGAATAAAGCTTTTAAATAGCTTTGATAGTGGGGATTGTATGGCTAAATGAGCAGGTATATGGAATAATTTCACATTAGAGAAGGGAACCATGAGATGTTGTCATTCACTTCAGACACTGTCCCATGTAGATAAAGCCTTCAAGGTGGAACAATCTGTGCTTTTGAGAACCTTATGATCTACTGAGGGAGGGACAGTCACACAAACCCTTTAATACAAAAAGTTAGACAATCCAACAGAATGGCATGGTTTTATGGGATGAAAAGAAAGAAAAATAGAGCATTTAGGAGTAAAGGGGAAAAAAGGAAGAGAAGGAAGAGAAATAAGAAAGGAGGTAGAGAGGAAAGAGATTGAAAGCAAGACCAAAGAGTGAGAGAAGAGAGAAATCTATAAAAGCACAAAAGATCACTCCTATCACTACCTCCCCCCAAAGCATTGATTAGTCTCATCCTTACTCATTTCTGCTAGTGCCTATGTTGGGGTGACTCTGAGATACGTACATAGATGTTAAATTAATGGGTTTCAGTATCATTATGCATATTAATTTAACTACTACCAAGTTGCTTTCAAAATGACTGCATGAGTTTACAGTCTCAACAGTTGCAAACTCAGTTCACACATTCTGTCCAATATTTACAATTATTATTATTTTAATTTAGTACATCTTACTTCTTGCATATTTGGGTATCTTTTCAAATTCATATTAATCATTTTTTTAAATTTTCTTGTAGACAGTTTCCTATTCATGATTTTTTGTTTGTTTTTGGTACAGGATTTAACCCAGGGGTGCTTTGCCATTGAGAAACATTGCCAGCCCCTTTAATTTAATTTAATTTATTTATTTATTTATTATGGAGACAGGGTGGCATTAAGTTTATTAAGTTTTTGCTAAGTTGCTGAGGATGGCCTTGAACTTGCAATCCTACTGCCTCAGCCTCCTGAACTGCTTGCTGAGATTTCAGGCATGCACCACCACACCTGAGCCTATTCATTAGTTTTGGTGAAAGTTTTTGGTTTGTGATACATTCATTTATTTGTGCTTTGCCTTTTTGTTACAATTATTAATACATATTGATTTTACAAAATAGTGTCATTGTGATAATTTTATACGTGCATATAATATACTTTGATCTATAAATTCTTGATTAGTCTGTGTTTTGCAATTTTGTTTTCCTAAGTTTTTCTTCAGTCTTTTTACTCTACCAATATAATTTTGATTATATATTTCATAACTCTATGGTCTGAATGTTCATGTCCTTTCAAAGCTCATATGTTGAAATCCAATTCCTAATATGGTATGGTTAAGAAGTCTTGCATTTAGGAGGTAATTAGGTCATTAAAGCTCACCTCTCATGAATTAAATTAGTGCTCTTATGAAAGAACCCTGAGAGGCCTTGTTTACACCTTCCACCATGTGCAGAAGCATCAGGAAGCCACTACTTTTGAAGTAGAATGAGCCTTTTCTCTCCAGATAGGAAAGTTGTTGGCACCTTAATTTTAGACTTCCCAGCCCCTAGAACTGTGACCTATAAATATCTTTTACTTATAAATTATGTGCACTAGGGTATTTTGTTATAGCAGCTCAGGAGGACAATGACAATTCCTAAATTGTAGTGATTTGAATGTTCTTTCTTCTTGTTGCATGTTGTTTCTCTACAATATGTTGTAGCAGTCTCCATGATTTATTTAACCCTGATCTTAATCTCTTATAATGACCTCCACTTAAAGGAATCAGGGATCAATGCCGAAGAGATCATTCCCAATTTGGGACAGGAATTTTCAAGATGAACTTTTAAATGTGACATATAAAATCAATCATTCCTAATAACTGATCAATATGATCATTTATTTAGTACCCAGTGTTGTATGCCCACACATGCCAGCATTCAAACACACATACGCAAACAGGTTGGAGAAGGGGTGCTGAAATCATTCAATGAGTAAAATGAACAATAATTCATTTGTTTTAAAACACAAAATATCTTCTTATGATTCAGTTTACATAAACCTGAGTTGTCAAAGTTATTTCCCTTGTTAAATTAATACGCTTAAAAATGTAAAATTGAGGGTCTGGAGTGGTGACTCAGCAGTTACGGCACTTGCGAAGGGCACTGGTGCAAGAAGGCGAGTTCAAACCCCAGTATCACATACACAACAAAGTGTTGGAGCAGCGGGATGACATGAAAAACTAAATAAAATTGATTCTGTCTCTCTCACACTGTCCCTCTCTCTTAAAAAAAAAAAAAAACCAAAAAACAAAAAAAATTCACATAAAATTGAGGCAGATGAGAGAAGAGTGAAATAAGTCTGAAGTTGGGACTAAGTGTGGTTACCCATGCACTTACCAGCTGGGTGAAATCATTCAGCAATTCAGTACTGTTTTGGAGTTTAGGAAAGTGCTTGAAGATGAGGCAGGCCGTTGTTAGAGTGCCCTTCTTCTCAGAGGAGAACTCTGGAGTGTGGAGGAAGCTCTGCTCTAATCTGGGCATATCCTTGGCTATTTCTGGCTTGATAGATTTGTCTCTGTACTTCACTGCATCTTTTGTTGAAAGAGGTCCTTTACGTCCGCTGTGCATGTTAGCATCTTCGACTCATTGTAGAAGCCAGCACACTGAATCCCTAAGTGGAGTGGATTTAGTAAATCAAATTTTGAGGGTGTTTTAAGATCAGAGACAAAAAATGTCATAATAACATAATTTGCATGTTAGGTACAGAGTTCACTAAGCTGATGTTGCATAAAGATAAAAGAAACCAAATGAAAATAAACTCAAATAGCAAATGATCATATTAATGGAAAAGGTTATCACATCGTAAGGGCTAACTGTATTCTGTGTAGTGATACACATACTTAAAATTTGAGTAAGGAGAGCATTAATTTGGACAAGGAGACATATTTCTGGGCATGTAATATTAAATAAGGTAAAAATGAAAAGGGCCCATTGGAAAAGAATGCCATAAAACTAATTTATAAAGTTGATGAACCACGAAGGAAAATAATATTTGATGAATGTGTATATTAATCCATTTATAAAAATTTTGTATAACTGAGATCTAAGGAAAAAAACAAAGACATAGAGTGAGAACAAAATAAAAAGAGAGAAGAGGGGCTCAAGAGGTGGCTGGGTGGTTACAGCGCTTGCACAGCATGCGTGAGTACACGGGTTCAAACCCCAGCACCCATGTACAGAAGTAAGTGTTGGAGCAGCAAAGGTCACATGAAAAACTAAACAAAAATTGATTCTCCCTGTCTCTCTGTCTCTCTCTCTCTCTTTCTCTCACTGTCCTTCTCTCTTAAAAAAAAAAAAAAAGAGAGAACTCAGTTTCTGATTAAGGGGTGATGTTTATTTTATCTGAGAGAAAGAAAATTTTTTCATGAGTATTCTCCCAAAAAGAGGAAGGTAGTATTTCAGAAACTGCAATTCATTCTCCTCAGGGAAAAATGAGATGTGAAAAGTCTTTACCATCACACTAGAGCAGATAATTAGGCAATTACAACTATTAAATTTGACAGAGCATTAGTTTAAATGCATTCCTCACTAGAATACTGAAGGAAGCCACAAATAATGTAATTTTTAGTGAATACTTTTGGTAACTTGCTGAGGACAATGTCTCACTAGAGAGCTGAAGGAGGCTAATATAGCCCTAGGTTTGAGAAACACACACACACACACACATACTCACACATACACACATATAGGGTCCTGGGGAAAAAACTCTTTGGGAAAGGCTGAAACCTCTGAAGTCCTTATCTTTTTTTATAAGCAATTATTATAATGTGCATATAGGTATTAACCCACCAATCATCTAAAGACCTTTCCAAAGTAGACAGCAAGTATCATTTTGGTGCCTCCCACTTTGATTTACAGGTATTAAAACAGAAACAAAAAGAAGTCACCTTGAAAGCTGGTGAAAAGACCAAGGCTAGGACTTAAGTAATTGACAATTACCAAACATTTAGTAATGCATAATTTAGTGGCACCAGAGTCAACTTGAACACTGTCCTTATCACCTTGCCATAAAATCTCTAAATGGAGTAATGCTGCATTTTTAAAAAGCATGAAATATTGTGGCACTGAATAATAATTTTATACAACAATCACATAAAGCTTATCACTTATTCCCCAAATTTCACATTTCTCAGGGCTCACTAGATTTTGCTGGTATACATATGAATTATTGGTGCTCAGAATAAAGAAATTTAGAACAACAGTCAGGCCCCTGTATATTGCACCAGAATTTCCAAATGCTGTTTCTGAAGATTAGCTTCTACACAGGGGAATCCTGGCAGGCCTGTCATCATCAGCCACTTCACTGTGTGTTTGTGGGGATAGATGGCCTGGGTTGTGACAGGCAAATAATAGGCCAAGTAGATCTTAGCACAAGGCTTAGAGCCACTAAGACCTTTACTCCTTTTGATACTGCTCCCTTGTGGGACTGTTAGGTATGATTGAGGATTCAAAGTAGTAGGGTTTTGGCTTTGTCATTTCTGTGTTCTTCTACAGTACTGCTGGTCACACTCTATTTGAATGCATGGTTGGTTAAAGAAATGGGTGAGTACAGGGTCTTTTTAATCTTTTTTTTCTGATATTCTCCATGGATGAATTTGATGTTCATGTGGTAAGATTCCATATTTGTTTCTATTGCAGCTTTTATAATCCTGCTTTGCAATTCCCTAAGCTTGCATGTGCATTGACCTGGTAACTTCTAGTTCTGGCCCAGAAATATGCTTTGTTTAAAACTGCATTTCTAGTGCTTAGCATCTGTATACACATATACAGAAAATGCTTGCTGAATATTCATTTGTTTCCCTTCACCTATATCTGTTAATATGTACTTCTCAGAAAAAAATACAAAGTATGTGTCCATATATTTGAAATTTTTAAATACTGTTTTAGTTATGTGATTATTATATAGTTAGGGATTAATATCATCTTAGTTATGTTTGTGATTTTATTTTAATTCTATTTCTCAAATCTGCTACCATACTTTTTCTTTTTCTCATGAGAGTGCCTCTGTGATTTTTTTCTTCCTTCCTTCTTCCCTTTCTTTCTTTCTTCTTCCTTCAGTTATCTTTCCTTCCGCAGCCCTCTGTCTTTCTTATTGAGGATTGAAACTAGTGGTTTTCTTCTACTGAGCTACATCCCCATCCCTTGCTCCACATTTCTTTAAAATTTTGAGACCAGGTCTCGCTAAGTTGCCCAGACTGGCCTTAGACTTGCAATCCTCCTGCTTCAGCCCCTGCAGTCACTGGGCAGAGAGGTGTGCATCCCTGTGCCTGGTTGCCTCTATGTTTGCCGATGTGAGGAAAAGGTTTTGAGTTCATAAGGAATCCAACATGACTTACTAAAAGCAGCACGGTGACTACGTATTTAGGAAGCCAGTGTTCTTGTCTTGGGTTTGCTTCAAAAAAACAAATTGACCTCTCTGAGCTGAACATTAGCATCTACAAAGTGAGATTAGATAAGGCAATGCCTAAAATGCCTCAATCCTATTAGCTAATATCAATTATTCTAGAACAAAAAACTGAATCTATGGATTGCAGTGTGATTGCAGAGTACAGAGAGAAAGAGCATTCAAAGATAGAGACTTCTTGCTGTCCAGTAGAACTTTCTATGATGGCAGAAATACCTTATCATCTGCCCTGTCCAACACAATAGAAAGTAAGTACGTGTGATGATGTAGTACTTGAAAGTCCCTGTTGAGTCAGTGCAATTGAAGAATTAAACTTTTAGTCATTTTAAATTTAATACCTGCAAGTGGCTAATAGATACTGTATTGGGTAGTGCAGGGTAAGTGACAGGTACCTGCATAAATGAGAATGTAATGAGTTTGAAAACAATGTATGATAGGAAGCAGAAGATTAAAGAAACTTTCCAATGTCTTCACACATATATCAAATTCATAAATAAGTAAAATAGACTTAAAAAGAGGTACACCATGTTCAATTGAAATTAATACTTATGCATGTGTAAGAATCTGATTATTTTAGTATAGAATGGACCTTACATAACAAATTCTTCCAGAACATCTAAATCTTCTTATAAAACAATTTTAACCTTCATTTTTTGTTAAGAAATTTCATTATTGTACAATCAAATGTATCCAAAGTAACAATATGAAATGTATATGTTCTTAAAACAGTTTTTAACTAAAAATTAAAAAACATTGAGGAAAAACACAAACATAATGTTTTGTGTAACTGGTTAGTGGGGTTTGAAGTGACTGTGATATGTGATATATGATCCTATATAGTGGTACTGAGGAAAGGAAGTAAACATAATCATAAAGGCCATAATTAAAATAAAAGCACTATGTAGACATCGGTTTGAGAAAAATGATATTGAAATAGATTGAGGAAGTTTATTATGTTTATTATATTAAAATTCTCACTACAAAATATTTTGGCAAAATGTATAGCGACAAAATTCATGTTTAGAAATATTTTAGGAAGAAAAAAGAGATGTCTAACCACAGCAACAATTCAAATCAATCAAAACTATTTTGGCAGACTTTCCCCAAAAGTGATGCCATGCTTGGAATAATATGCTATGTTCCAGTCAGTTTTTTCATCACGGTGACCAAAAGACATGAAAGGAATAATTAGAGCAGGAAAATTTGTTTTGAGCTCATGGTTTCAGAGGCCTAAGTCTATAGATGGATGACTCCATTGCTCTGAGTCCAAGATGAGGCAGAACATCATGATGGAAGGGTGTAGCAGAGGAAAATTGCTCAGGAAGTGGCACCAGGAAGCAGAGAGACACTTCTCTCACCAAAGACAAAATACAATTCCCCAAATTCGTGTTCCACTGACCCACATCCCCCAGTCACTTCCAGCCTGTCTGCAGTTACCAAGCTAATTCCTACAAAGGGATTAATGCACTGTTTAGGTTAAGGCTTTCATAACACCATCATTTCACCTTTAAACCTTCTTGTATTGTCTCACACATGAGCTTTTCAGGGATACCTAATATCTAAACCATAAAATTCCACCTCTGATCCCTCAAAAGGCCATGCTTGTCTCATAATGCAAAATACTTTTAGCCCATTTCCAAGAGTCCCCATAGTCTCAACGGTTCCAGAATTGGCCCAAAAATCCAAATCAAAAGTTTCCTCTGAGACTCAATGCAAACTCTCAGCGTGAGCCCCTGTCAAAATCAAAAGCAAGTTACATATATCAAACGTATAAAGATACAGAGAAAACATTTCATTACACAAGGCACAAAAGGAGTACAGAAAGAAGGGATGGGACCAAAGCAAGACAGAAATCCAGCTGGGAAAGCAAGTCTTGTAGCTCCACATCCACCATCTGGGGCACATGGCATTGTCATATTCTTTCCAAAGGATTTGTGCAGTTCCACGCTGTAACTTTGCTGGCTGTAGCCCACATGTTCTCTCTGTTGACTTGTCTGCTCAATTCCTGCAGCTTTCCTCAGCAAAAGTTCTAAAATACTGACATTTCTTAATCTTGGGAGTCTCCACATATTATCCTCTCAGAGGCTCTGACCCTGCTTTACTTTGCCTGACCTCCCAGTTCTCCATGACTCTCTAATTCCAGCATCCTGCAATCCCACAGAACCAGAATCATGTGGTTATCCCTAAGGTGTGTCACCATTTCAAGCAGTAGCCAAGATTCCTGGGACTCTGGTTGCAGCACCTTCTGAGTGTCTAATTGGCTGAGCATGGTCAAACAACTTCCTACTCCCTGCCCCTGTGCAGTAGGGCAGAGTGCCCCACTGTTCTCTTCTTAAGTTAATTTTTACATTTACACCTTTGGACCTGGGATGGATGTGGTCTTGCCAATTCCTGAGATGCCTTCAAGCCATCTTTACTACTGCTTCTTGGTATTCAGCATTTCTTTAGTGGCTGTAATGCCTGCGTGGCTATAATGCCATGTCTTCCTTTGGCCCAGTTTTACTCAGTTTTGGTCAGTTTTCTGACCAGCCTATAAGTTCTTCAAATCTTTTTGCTCCTGATCACCAAAATAAATTTGGCTAAAAGGTGCCAGCAATACCTATGCTACCACGTGAATGCTATGCTGCCTTGGAATTTCCAATGCCAGGTGAATTAGTCCATCATCTTTAAATCCAGCCCCACAGAAAGTCTCAAGACATGTAGACAAATTCTTAGCCAGACGTAACTTGAATGGCCATTAGTCCAATTTCCAATAGAGTCTTCCTTTTCTTCCTTGTGTGAAACCTCATGAGAACTGTCTTTACTCTCCATAGTCCTATTAGGCATTCTGGTCTTTTGAATTCCCACCAGAATTGCCCATTAAGCTCTGCTCATAATGATCTAAAACTTCTCCAGTTTTCATTTCTAAACTTTTCAAAATTTCTCCCACAATTTCCAAAAAGCCCCAAAAGCTTCTGAACCACATGGTCAGGTTAGTCAACAGTAAGAATCCCACTTCTTTGTACCAATGACAGCTATTTCATTGCTATGACCAAAAGACCTGACAAAAAGAATTTTAGAAGAGGAAAAATTTATTTGGGGCTCAGACTTTCAGAAGTCTCAATCTACAGATGTCCAGCTCCATTGCTCTGGGCCCAAGGAGAGGCAGAACATCATGGCAAAATAGTGTGGCATAAGACAGTTGCTCAGGACATGGCACCAGGAAGCTGAGACAGTCTTCTCTTCTCCCCAGGGACAAAATATAAATCCCAAAGCCTGACCCAATGACCCACCTCTTTCAGTCATACCCTACCTGCCTACAGTTATCCATATTAGGGGATCAATGCAGTGATTATCATAACCCAATCACTTAACTTCCAATTTTCTTACATTGTCTCACACATGAGCTGGGAGACATCTTATATCTAAACTATAACATGCCACACATGCTTCATATCAACTTATTCTGTTGAAAAGATAGCAATAAAATAGAAAAGGTTAGAAGAAAAGGAAAAAAGCTAAAATTTGAGCAGTTAGAGCATTATTCATGAAGATGATTATACAGCTTTAGAAATTATGGCTTTTAAAAAAGTAAGAGTCAATATAATGGCCACACCTATAATCCCAGTTACCTTTTATGATAAGGTAGCAGGATCACAAATTCAAGGCCAGATTCAGCAATTCAGAGAGAATCTGTCTTAAAATAAAACAAAAATTTCTCAGCATGTAATTCAGTTGCAAAGCATTTGCTTAGCTTATGCACCTCCCTAGGTTTAATTCCCTACTATCTCCAAAAAGAAAAATAAATAAGTAAATAAAAAGGAGAAAAATGTGAAGATGTAAGTAATAAACACTTCTAGTAGAAAGGGTCAATGAGACAAATTGAAACATTTACCAAGGGAGGTTGTTTCTGTGGATTTTAGAAACAGAGTAACTTTTAATCCTCCCATTGGTGAAACTTTATCAGAGAACCTAGTACTATGATGTTGGTAACAGCAAACTGAATAAATAGGTTATAGGTTATAGGTTATATGTTTGAAAGAACCGAATGTGTAATTTTGTTCTGTTCTCCACATTTGAAAAACAAATACAGAGTAAACCTAACATTGTAGAAGGAACATTGACGTTGAGTTTGGAAAGACTTATGTTTGAATTCTCTTTCTGACACTAACACAAGCGGAGTCAAATGTTTTACCTCCCTGAATCTTGGTCTCAAGAGCTGAAATGAGGTGAAGGGTGCTACTTCAGGGAGGATGTTGTGATGTTTGATGAAATAATTCATGGAAACTGCCCGGGACTGTGTCTGAGCATTCCTTTCTTCATTATACGTATGGGGTCAATTCAGTCAACTGTAATATACTACACATCCACTTCAGTCAGAACAATTCCTTCTGGTGTTTAGAGAACACTACTTCTGAGAGGGGTTCTCCTAGGTACCAGCTGTATAAATACAGGAAGGAAGCTGCATTCTCTGCCTTCACGGAGTCCTACTCTCATCAAGGAAATAGACTTGTAAATAATGATTATGTAAGTCAAACCACTTGAGGAGTTCTAAACAACCATGGAAGAGTGCTTGTGGGAACGGGAACAGCAAGACTGAAAGGAAATGAACACGATAGCATCCATATAAAACGAGATAAAATATTTAAACTTCACGATAGCATGTTCCTTTCCCTTGTTTGAAGAATGTTTTCATTTATGATTTTAACATATATTTAATTACCATCTAGAGCATTCTAATTTCTAGAACCATGACAAGTGGATGCAGCAGGGCTTGCCCTCACTGAGTTCACTATCAGGTCGTATGTGAGCTGGAGAGCCATGCCCACCCTCGTTATAAAGTTGTCACATGGGTGTGTGAAATTGGGGCTAAGTGGGATGATACAGTCACAGGATCTGAGTCCTTATTGAGAGCAATCAGAGCCTCCAGAACAATAAGAAGGGTGAAAACTTCCATCAAAAGCAATATACATGCTGGAGGGTGCAAATGTGCAAACTAGGTGGGTGAATAAGTTGGTCTTTCCCTGCTTGGTCTTTGTAACTGAGTAGGAGGAATCTGGAGTACTTGGTTTCAGAATGAAGATATGCCCCAGGCTTCTTTTTCCAGCAGCAGACACCAGCTATCCCTTTTTCTCATCCACTGCCTTCTGGTTGAGAACTAGACTTTTAAAACTAAATACTAATTAAATGTTTGCTTTGTAAATTAATAAATGGATGAAAATATTTAAGCTAAAATTCTCATATTTTTATTCTGAATTATATATCTCAAATAATTGTAACTTAAGTTGATCTGGCATTGATGGGGAAACTCAGTTATGTTACTGCAAAAATTAACTCAACAGAGTTGACACTCATTTGCCCCTGGTCCGGGCATGGTTCTGACCTCTTCTGCATCCTAACTGAAGCACTGATGGCTAAAGATGATATTTCACACAAATGAGAAAAATACTCTTCTTTCTCTTTCTTTGTTTTTTTTTTTTTTTTTTTAATTTAAGACAGAGAGAGCGAGAGAGAGGAGGGAGAATCAATGTTATTTTTTCATCTGGGCTCGGTTTTTTTTACAGTTGTATATGTGGTGCTGGGATTTGAACCTGGGTCCTCATACATGAGAGGCAAGCACCCTAACTGCTGAGCCAACACTCCACCCCCTCTTTCTGCTTCTTCTTTTTCTTTTTTGAAAATATTTTGCCATTTGAGAATCAAATGACCTTCTTTGTCTTTGCTCAGATAGACATAAAAAACAGTGCTAACAGCAGCTAGAATTACCTAGAACCGTTAAGACTACGTAAGAACTTAGCAGAATTTATTTGAAAATGACTGCATTTTAAAAATCCCCCAAAATATAAGCTAAATGACCTACAGACTAAAACGGTAAAGCAAAATAATGGCTTGTTTTAAAACATATTGAAACAGATAAGAAAAGTCCTGTAACGCTTCAAAAATGATCAAGAAGACTGAAATTACATTTTAAAATGATCAAGGGAATTAAAATTATATCTGAATAGAACATAGACCAAATACAGAAATACTAACCATCAGATCTGTTCCAGATTCTGTGTTAATTGAAAATTATATGCTACATGTTTTTTAATTGCTTATTCATTCTATTGAGTTTCATGATTAATAAATAGATTAAAATATTTAAATTAAAATGCTCATATTTTTATTCCAAATTGCGCATTTCAAATAATTTATACTCAATAATTGCTCTGGTATTGATGTGGAAATACAGAATCATGAATTTAGTATCATTTCCCCCTTGTTTCTAAGACAGGTTAGTAACAATGTGAATGTGGCAACACAGGGTATGTCTGAGACATTTTCCTAGTGCCTGGGACTACACTTACCTCTTGTTCTATTCCTTTATTTCTCTTTAGCACTTTGTAATTAACCTGACTATGAAGGAGTTACTGGCTATTTTTTTTTTCATTTTTCTTTTTTGGTTTCCCTAGAGAAAGGAAATAGAATTTGAACTCAACTTTGTCTTAGTTAGCTTGGACTGTCTGATGAGAAAGCAACCCAAAATTTAAACACTTTGTGATTTGTTTGGCATCATTTGTTCAATATTTTTGAAAGGCCAATCACAGATAATACCATAGCAGACAATGAAGAACGAGATGCATTATAATTCTAAGTTTAAGTAATGTCTTTCTCTTTTAGCTGTGATTACTTGTCAGGTCTTCAGAAACTCTCTCGAATAAAGAGACTTCAGGGATAATTTAATAATCCAAATTCAAAATGTCCTTAAGTAATGAATGATTTAAAATGAATTTGAGACACAATAAAAAATTGGGGTTTGAGAGACCCAGGCCCAGCCTCCTGTTTTTGCTGATAGACTGTCTCTCAGGGTAAGTCATTTAACTCCCTGATTCTTTTGTTGTCCATCTGTCACAGGATGAATGACCTGCTTTATTTCTTGGTAAAGGGAATAAATAAACATTTCCTAGGTTTTTCAAAGGACGGTTTGATCCAACTGTTGAATGCCACTGAAAACAAGCACAATAAGACAAAAGAGGGCGGCTTCGTTTTCATGACAGCTGGAAAATACAAAACATTGAAATATTGCTTGTCCTGCAGGCAGTGTTAAATATTGTAACTGATTTTCATTCATTGAATGCTTTTACTAGCTTTGGACAGACAATACCAGTTTTATTTTTTTTTTTCCCAAATGTGTTGGGTTTTTTTTTTTTGCACCAAAATTGTTAACAGATCGTCAGAGGAATGCTGACTTCTGGGCCCTTTTACCTATGGTGATGTGTTTGCTCTGAACCAATTGATGGGCTTGAGTCAATGATTCCTATTGTCACTAAGTTTATGAGACAGCTGTTCATGATTATTGACGGCACAATATGTGACTGAAGAACCGATGTCTTCGTTTGAAGTTAACTGGTCTGTTTAGATCTCAACCTTTAACCTTATTCTTGTGGGAACTCAAAACGACTCACATTAACTGGCCCCATTTTCCTCCTCTCATAGCCACTAGGGAATACTCTTAGAGAAGGAATAAAATGTAACAGGTGTTATGATCTCTACTTAGGGGCCATTCATCGTCTCAAATTCATTTTTCCTAAGTTGGAAGAATATAATATATAGTGAGATATCTGAATATTGGCTCATCAGTTATTTCTTGTGACAGTTTGTCTGGACAGGATCATTGTCTTTCAAACTTTTTATAACTGGGTGATAAATTGCCATAATTTGATTTGTCTCTGTAATTTTAGATATCATTCTGTTAGACAGCTAAATTAAAATGGCAAAGGCTCTTAAGATACTTATAGGAGATTAAGATACTTTACCTACGAGGAACTTAAATCCCCCCTTTTCCCCAAAGGCCTGTTAAAATGTAGTTGGAAAGTGCTTTTGTCCTAATTCCAAGCAAGGGTAAGAGGAAATAAGGGAACTCACTTGATAAGGCACAACACAAAACAAATATTTTCTGGTATTTGATTCCTTAGATTTGTGAAAGAAGAAATTAGGTACCATACTATATATCCCTGGCTGCTAAAGTGATTTGCAGCTGACAGGCCTTTATGTCTAAAATCATCATCCTGGTCCTATAATACTCCTGCCTCATATATTATTTGATTTATAAAGATCAGGCTGACAAAGAGATGTTATGACAAGGAGTACTCAAAAAAATTATCTTTGCCATGCTAGCCCTTTTCAGGTGTAAGAAATTAGTTCAGCTGAGGATAAAAGACAAACAATTTTGATCAGGCTGGTGTTTTTCACATCAGTGTCTTCTTCTTTGATCCACAGCAAGAAAGAAAATACAGTTCACCTACTGGGCACTGTTTGGTAAATGATGCTGAAGTGTATTCCAAGATGAGTGCATTCATTGGTTCTATTTCCAAATATTATCTAATCAGATGTATGTAAACTTATCACTGATAGCATAAATTCAAATTTAAAGAGAAAACAACTATCATCAATGTTGAGCATTGTTCCCAGTTGACATTGATACAAACCATGTGTATCATTTTGCTTAAAAGCTATCCATTTAATATGAAAGTCATTATATGCTTTCCTATATGCATGTTAATTCAATTTCTTTATGAAAGCATGGATTATCCAGGCTTGATTTCAGTGCATTTAGCTTTCTTAGACCCCTGCAACCTTCTTTCTGACAATATTAACTCCAGTAACTTCTATTCACGTGAGCTAACTATGGGGATTTATGTTCCTTGATGTCTTTATGCCTTTTCTTAGTTAGAGCTACTTCAACTCTAATTAATTGTTTTATATTCAAAGTTTGAGAAAATAATCTTTATGGTTGATTTGCATAAAAACTGAGCAGTCTTTTATAATGTGTATTTTCATCAAAATTATGTTTGTAAATATAAAAATAAATGGACATTATTTAGTATAAAGAAAAAATTAAAATATAACTGCTACTTAAGACATCATTATTCATTGAATTGTATTATATGTTTTTATATACTTTGAATACTTATATTCTGTCACTGTTTTTGAATAAAGATACTGTAGAAGTTTCAAAAA
This sequence comes from Aplodontia rufa, assembly GCA_004027875.1. Classification (NCBI taxonomy): domain Eukaryota; kingdom Metazoa; phylum Chordata; class Mammalia; order Rodentia; family Aplodontiidae; genus Aplodontia; species Aplodontia rufa. The sequence continues at coordinate 228,599 of PVKS010000059.1, read as the reverse complement.
ATAAGAAAAATAAAGAAATGAAGGTGATTAAGCTTATCGTGTATATGATGAGAGTTGTTATTAAATGAGTGTATATGAGATTTATTGGGGGAAGTTAACTTCTAAAAGTTGGGCAAAACAGAATTGAAGACCTGACTCTAATACTTCCTAGATGTGTGATCTCAAATAAATTACTTAGCTTCTACAAATGTGGGATAATACCTCCCAGATAGAGTTATTGTAAAAATTAAATAAAATCTTAGATGTGAAGTGCTCAATGGAATCACTATCACCATTTCTGCCAACGTTCCTGTAGCTGTTCCTTCATTGAAGTGTGTTTTAATACAAGTTACCTGTCCCTCTGTGTGAGCTTGATTTGGAAAGCTGTAATCGGATTGCTGCAAGTACAAAGTTATGAATCTAGAAATGTAGAATGGACTTAAATCTCACAGGTATGGAAAATACCAAGAAAACCTGAAAGCCTTTATAAAAATGTGGTCCCATTCAAAGATTGTTGATGTTAACAACCCTGCTAAGTGTTGTAACCCTGGTAGAACTGCAAATCTTTTTTCTATCTTCCCTCTCTTTCTCTCTGAGTATAAGGAAGGAGAATGGAGGATAGGCAATGATCTTTGTAAACTTGTTTACCTCACTTTTTTTCCTCCCATGGGGAAATTAGGCCAAATGGAGAAAAATAAGCTTAGCTAACAGCCAAAAGGCCAGTGTATTACTAATTGGGTAAATAAACAGTGTGCTGTAAAACCTTGTTAATTTGATATCAGGATCATTCAGAATAGCATGAAATTTGAAGTAACTGCTATTCCCCAGCCTTATTAGATAAGATTTTTCCCATTAAAATCAGTCATTTAATCCAAAGTACAAAAATATGTATAATTTGAGGTGGAAATTGGGTCCCAAGGGTACCTTGGTTGCTAAATTGGTTAGATAACTTGAAGTGAATGTCACTTAACAGAGTTAGCCTGTGAAAGAATGGTCTGCGAACCAGCCTGATTGCTCGTCAACTGCAAAAGAGGGAGCAGCTAGACTGTAAAAGAAGTAACCTTTGTGGATGACTTCCTCACATTGACAAGTAATCTGGGCAATTTACTGTTTTTCTTTCAAGGTTCATACATGCTTAGCTCTTGTGCAGGTTTAATGAGATACAGGTATCTGATGCTCAAACTCCTTTCTTTGCCTCAGAATTGCCCTTCTATTCTAATTAACTTAGGTTTTATGGTATTTTTTTTTTTTTGTTTTCTTAGTCTCCTGTTTTGGCTTAATTAAAAGAGACAGTATGATAAAATGGCTATTTTCCTTGTGCATGCACATCTTTGATGCTTGCAAGTTTAACTTGGGCTTCTGGGTAATACATTGGGTTGGAACATGCATTAGGTTCCAGGTATCAAAGTTAGCTTTAGTTTGACTTTGTGAGATTCTGAAAGCAGCTGTGCTTTGTTGCACTTGCTTAGATCTCAACAGTGATTTAGTTCTGAGGATTATATATTTGTCTCTTATGTGTCAAAAGTCCTATCCCTTGTGACTTTACAACTCTGTTTTTGTATTTAACGTAAAAGCATGATAGCTTCGCATTGATGATTGTCAGCAGTTGCTATTTATCATTTGTCAAAAGTTTTTCTCATAGGAAGGCAGAAAATCAAATGGATTATGACTGTTTTTTTAGTTGCTTCAAGGAATCTTACCTGACACAAGGTAGAAAAAGCTAAAATGACTCTTTGACAAGTAACTTAGCATTCAAATAAATCTGTGATTTTATGCACATAACAGAAACTGCCATTCACCCAGACAAAATAGCATATTTAAAATTGCTATGTCAATTTGCTTGCTTGACCTTTAGATCACTTCACCACCTGGCCTGGTGGTTACATAGTTTTGTAATCACGTATATTTCTTGTGAGTGGTTTGATGACACTTCTGAGGGATATGAAAGAGATGATATGATTATTGGATTTTCACTCTTTCAGATTCCCATTTGATTGTTCAAATTGTCATAAAATTTTGATAACTTATCAAAACTGGGGGGTCAATCTCATTGAAAATAGACCAGTTTAATTTTAGTAATTATTTTTTATTGACCTGATGTACATGTATACATAGGATATATTTGGACATAGAAATAATGATAAAATTGGGCATGAATAGAATCACCCACATAGACATTTTGAAATAAGAAACATTGCCCTTATAAAGTATGATATAGTGCTAATTGTATTTTAGGATTACACATCATTACCAAAAGACCATGTAGTTAACAGAACTTTCGGTTACTTGAAATGCTTCTTGTTTGCAGATTTTATTTTGGGAAGGAACATAGATATGTATTCTAGGTGGGAGCTTCTCAACATTGGAAACAATGACATTTTTGGTGGGTAGTATGTTCTGTGGCTTGTAGGATTCTTTGCAAAAGGCTTGGTCTCTTGCCCATTAGATACCGGCAGTTCCCCAAGTTGTGACAATCAGTGATGGTTACTGGATGCAAAATTTCTCCTGGTTGAGAATCAGTGTTCTGGAGGTAGGGAGAGAGGATTTCATTCATTTCACTCATTTGTAGGGCACTGAATGGGTATTTTCTTGCCCCAGAATCCAGTCAGCACACTAGACAGAGCAAACAGCTACAAGTATTTCACATTCTAAGTTTGTGGGGTCACCAGGAGTTGGGCCAAATCATTGCCCCGGAGATCAATTTGAAACTGATCCTCCCACAAACCCACTTGCATGTTACGTTCCTATCCCCAACAGCCTCTGCTCAATAAATAAATATAAAAATAGGACTGAGAGCAGAGGGAAAATCTGTGCTTTTTTACCCTTTTCTTTCTTTCTCTTCCTCTTCTCCTTCCTCTTCTCCTTTCCCTTGCCCTCCTTTCTTCTTCTTCTTTTCATAAACTGAGCATTTATAGCACACTATTTTCTGAGTGTGGAAATGATTGCTTTATCCTCCTTAAAGACAAGGAAAAAAATTTTTAAAAAAAGTATTCCTAGAGTGTGTGGCCACAGTTAAGAGTCTGATGCTCCTTCCTTGATTCTATGTTGAGTTATATACATTAACTCCCACCTTGTGTCCTCCAGTCAGACAAGAATATTGAGGTGTTCTGGCAGGGAACTCTAGAAATTCAGACACATTGGCACTTTGTACTGCTCATTTTCCCCCTTTATCATGGAGAAGGAAAGAAAAGATATGTTGATTATGTATTTTCTGAAATTTGAAGGCTATTTTGGATATCAAAATTGTCTAATTCAGGTCTAATGATGTCAATAGCTGGAAGGTCAATAGTACTTAATGGTAGAAAAATATTGTGTGCTTTGCAAAAGATGGTGGTATATCTCACCCATGTTGTTATTCCGTGGCATTCTGTGGTTTCACATGAAGGAGTCGGGGACAAGCTGTAGCCTAGATAGCTGCTTGCCGTGTGACTCAGCTCCCGTGATATTAATGTAGCTACCTGGAACTTAATGATAGAGGGAGCCTGAGTGAAACCACTGCATCAGGAGATTCAGATGGTCCAGAATCCAGAGTGAGCGAGAGTGAATCCAGGGACATCCCTCTATAACCCTATGTGGCCAGGCAAGCAAGGAGACCTTCTTTTCTACTGCTGCCCCCCTTCCTCAAAATGAAATTTCTTTCTTTCTTTGAGGGGGGGACTGGGGAGAATTGACTTTAGTGATTTTCATTGTTCCAACACACTTAGTTGTGTATGTAGTGTTGGTGTTTGAACCAGTGTCCTTGCACATGCCAGGCAAGTGCTCTGTGGCTGAACCATGACTCCAACCAAACTCCTCCCAATGAAATTTCTACAAGAATCTAATAACCATACTTGAGTTCCCAAGCTCAAATTGTTTTCTCTTTTGATGGAATCCTTCTAAAAAAGCATTTTCTATTGTCTACCATTATGCTATTAGGATAAGGTTGTATTGACAAATCTGAGGTCCGTAATACTTTCTCTATTTAGAAGTTTACTATATGATGCATACTTGCTACTTTCATGACTGGGTATGGGACACAGTACTTATAGTTCTTAGTTTTCTGAACTCAAGCATCATTAAATGTTTAACTTCACTCATGGGGAATTTTTATTGAACCAGTTCAGTTTTTATTGAATTGGACAATTATTTCAGTATAATCTCTTTCTCTGTTTTTTTATATCTTTTTTAATATTCATTTTTCTAAGAAAAATATTTCATTTTAAGCTATGTTTCTTTAAGATACAGATCATCTGGATAATGTCCTTTTACTCTCCCTTCCTCCTTAATCACTATTTCCCAAATTCTTACTCCCTTTCATTGTACTGATCCTTGCATTTCAAGTACTCAGAGATCCATCTGGCAAGAGCAGAAATCTCTTTGCAGAAGTGCAACAAATGAAGACTGCAAAGACCGGAAATCTCTTTAGAGAATATTTAATTTGGAACTGTAATAGACTGATAATTTTCATTCAGTACCAGTTTCCTTCTGCTAAGGATTCATGGCCCTTAAAAGAGATGAATAATATTATATGTGCTACCCAGATGCATCTCTATTTCTGGCCCACTACTATTGGGAATGTGCATACTTCTTACCTGTCGTTTTACAGCCATCTCTACCCCAAGTCATCGTAGTTGATTGCTACAATCTCAGAGTGGAGAATTAGTGTCTTAGATATTTCCTCTCCAAAAATAATGGCCTATATTTTTGAGTACTTACTATGTATAGAATGTTCAAAATTTCTGTGTGTTTGTGAACTTTTAGGTATAACGTGCCAGATAGTTGAAACAAAACTGTACAACTTGATGAATTTCCAAAAAAAAACATAACCATGTTCACCACCACCTTCATCATGGCCTGCTTTAGCACTAGCACAGTCAGTTTCCTTGTCCCCAAATGTAACTTTCATTTGGACTTTAAAGGTATATATTTCTCCTGCTTCCTTTAACACTTTGAATAAATGGAGTTATACTGCATTTATTCTTCTGTGTCTGGCTTAAGTCCCCAATATAGGTTGTGCAACACTAATCTGAAAATTCAAAAACTGAAATGCTTCAAAATATGAAATATGTTGGACTCTGGCATGCTAATTATCTAAATGAATGAGAAAGTTCTTTATAAATTATTTGGATTATCTCTAAAGTAAATTAAAAAATCAAAATGTGTGTACAGGAAGATATTTAAAAATTGGGGAAATAAACATGTATATATTTGTGTGTGTGACTTTTTGTTCATCTTTTTTGGGGGGGATATGAAGAAATTAATCCTTTTTTCCCATACCCACTCCTAAGTGAATGGGTACGGTAAACTTATTATTGAATACTCATGCTCCCTCCTGTTTTGTACATTTAAAGTAGCATGAAAATGTATTATCTGTCAAAAACTAAAATAAAAATATTAAAAAATTTTGCTTGGTGTCCAGTATTGTTTGGTCTTTATTGTTTTCTAGAGATTATGATACATACTAAACTATATGATTAATGCTGAAAATTTCATTTTTCTCATCATTATCTGGTTTCTTATCCAAGTATGATACTTAACAATTTATTGATTAATTGATATGCTACTAGAAATCACTATCATGTGATTCCAAAACAGGTCATTCTACCTTTAATAGCTAGACTATAACAAGGGGCCTTCATCCTTCAGATTGACGAAGTTCCTTATTTCCCTGGCTCCCTGTTCTTTTATAACTTAGAAATGTCACATGTTTTGCCTATCTGTCTTGGAGGTCAATTGATATCTCTCTCAGTCATTTTTTGAAATGTACAAGTCAGAGCACTTCAGATTGCGTGCAACCTCTATAGGCATTTCCTATAAGTGCAATTATAGACCCCATCTATAAGGTTCTAAAACCTGAAGTATAGTTCATAATAATGTGTCATGTGTAGCAAAAATGGTCTGAATGCTGAAAGGCATTGGAACTATGATTCAGAGAGGAGTTGGAATGCAAAGGACTCTGAGGTCTTAACCTGCTCTGGTGATTGGCCTCCCTATGGGCAGCTCTTTACCAGTTGAGGCCTAACCTACCCTCATCTATGAAAATGTCCAAGTGTCTCCATCTTTCTGAGTCCAGGCTCCCAACTCTCCTAGTGACAGATGAAGAAATCTCTTTCCCCTCTAATGCCTACTGTCTCGGTCCCAGCACAGTGTCTGTTCAGAATGGAAGCCTAGATTCAGAGTGGACAACTGTGTGTCTTTCCCTCAAGTATTTCCTCACACAGAATTATAAAATTGGAAAAATGTCAAAAGGTACTCATGAGACAGGCCTACTCTTCAACTCAAGCTGAAGAGGCCTTGGAAAGGTGTAGATAAGAACTTCATTAGACGGTTAGTTGAATCCCCCTGAAAGAAACATACATTCTCCCTTTAGTGTCAGTGTAGATCTATAAAAATGCTACTAAGCAGGACACTTAACACTTGAATCTACAGTGTCTGTATTCTGATTTCAGTGCCGTCACTATCTTTCCAACAACCATGGAGAGCAATTTGTTTTTTTCAAGAAACTTACAAGGCTCACAAGCTGATTTCTCATATAAAAAATATTGCTATAAAGGTAAGTTGATGTCTTTGCTACCAGAAAACAAAACTGGCAAATTTTAAATAACCCCTCTCCTGCAAAAATGAAATCAAGTTAACAAAACAATACAAGTCCAAAATAAATCAATACAATCCCTTTGTTTTCCCCATTGTCCTTATTAATCTTAGGGTAAAACAGCATTGCTTTGCTCCAGTCTGAAGCTCAGCAGTTTCCCTTTATCTTCAGTGGTCCTCTTCTAGTAGATCATATTCTTTCTGTAGGATCAGGGTCTTATGAATCTATAGGTCATGGAGATATTTAGAAACCATTTTAAAGTGGAATTGCACTGGGGTGGAATTGAAATTTTTTAAAAATATGGAAAGCACAGACTAACATTCCCTGTGTAACACCACTACATATCATATTTCCCACTCACCTCTATTGGACTATGCCTACTATGATGCCTGGCATACAGTTGGCGCATCTTAAATAATTTTAGAATAAATAATGTTCATGGCTATCAAAACACTAATTGGATTATTGAGCCCTTACTTAGGGGTTCTTTCTACTCCTAAGACATGAGTTAAAATAAAAGATCCAGAGTATTTATCTGTAGAGCAAAAATGGCAATATGGAACGAAGCAAAAGATGCATGACATAGACATCGATTCCTAGAATGAAACACAATAGTCTATGGACACAGATATGGAAACATGCATGTTCCCCATGTTTCAAATGATTTCACATGGCTTACAAAGGCATATGAAAAATAATATATCACAATATTTTAAAACATAAAAAAGAGAAATATAGAAGAATAGGGATGTATAACTGCGTCCCAAGGTCATAACTGTGAGTTGATTCATGGAGGAAGCAAGACTTGCTTTTCAGCCTTTAAGAAACAAATTAAATGTTGAGAATAAGATGCAAAAGGTATATGGGGACTTAAAAATCTCAGGTACCCTTTTAAGACAAAAGAATATAATGAAAGTGTTTGACATATGAACAGGGGAAGTTCATTTTTTTGTTGTTGTTATTGTTGTTGTTTTTTTTTTGTAGAAGTTTCTTTAGGGAAAGGAAAATAAAATTATGAAAATAAAATTAGGGAAAGCCTCTTGGGAACTTTGCAAGTGCGAGGTCCTTAGGTTTAACCTTGATTGGTTTCTAGACACCTGCCTCTGCATGTGGTGGAGGGGCCTGTTCTAGTCAGATCCAGGTGGAAAAAAATATGACTGGGGAGAATAGGTGAGACACAAAAGATTTTGATATCTCAAAATGTGAAATTTAAGTTTGACTTTTATAAGAACTGACAAAGTCTTCAATGCTTTTCCCTTGATGGTGTGAAAAATGGAAACTGGTGTTCTTAAAAGATTAATTTAAGCAGAGATTGGGTTTAGAAAAGAATAGATACAATGATATCCACTAGAAAGGTGTACATGTAACTCAAGAGGTAATAAACATTTTAACAGACCTCATGTAATGTGCCATATTAGTCTTTGTAGCCTTTATGAAAATTATACTTTTGAATAGTGTGAAAGGTGACAAAATAGAGCATTACATTCGAAGAAATTAATTACATGCAGAGAGGAGTAGTTTTCTATTAAAATCATTTTATTTAATAAGTCTTAGAGAACAATAATGAATTGGAGCTTTTATATAGTCTCATAATTACTGGAAAAGTTAGACATAACATTCTCCATCTGATATATTTTTTACACCAAATGTTAAATTTGTTAAGAACTGTTCTTTTGTCTTGATTTTGATTTTGTTTGGCATGCATGTGTTGAAGGATGGTGGACTCAAGTCTCTTACCACATTTCCCTCTGTGTTTCGAACTGCCACAGACTTTGCAGATAGCTTCCTGCAGCTATAGAGCCCTTGAATCTTAAAGATAGGGAGATGGGAAATTTAGGTGTGCTATCCTGGTTTTAAATTTGCAAAAAAAGCTGAAAGTTCTTTGTTTGTTTGGTTTTTACCACAGGAAAATAGTATGTTTTCTAACAAAATGTCAAGTTAAATTAGATTAAAAATTTTTTTTAAAAGTGGGAAAAGGAACATTCTGATGACTGTGAAAAAGTCTTAATACACCCACTAAATTTGAAGTAACATGCTGGGGGAAGTGTATCTGTGAAGCCTGGGTGGGGATGGGAGAAGAAGAGAGGGAGTAAGGTGAGGGAGAGAAAAGAGAGTTATCAATAATGTAGGGTACACTTGACTTCCATGAGAAGCCAAAATAGGCATATAAATCTAGAAATTTCAATAATTAAAATACATGCATGTGGTCATTGATATCTGTAATATGGGGGAACTACAGAGGACACACGAGATTGGGGAGTGGATCAAATGGGGACATCCTGCAGAACGATTGAGATTATGGAAGAAATTATGCTGAGTGAAATAAGAATAACCCAGAGAACCAAGGGTCGAATGTCTTCACTCATCTGTGGAGGCTGGAGCTAGACCCTGGCCATTGAGAAAGGAGGTCTATTATCATGATTTACATCTGGATAAGGTGTAATGTCATACAACCTAAGGCATTTGTAGAGATATATTGGGAAGCAAGGGGATAAGGGATGGTAATTGGGGGGGCTCTTAGAGGTAAATCTAATTTTCAGAATTTTATATACATTATATTATTTCATTAGAAGCTTGTTTGATGTTCAACAAATAAATTTCTCAATAAGAAAAGAAAAGTGAAACTGAGGAAATAGGCATTAAGATGTCTGCTGAGAACTATCAAGAGCTACTGAAACTAATGATGAAAAATGTTGAGGGCACAGGTGTCCACTGGTGAGCAGGTACCAGTCCTCAGATGACTCACTAGCTGCAGCGGTGCAGTAAGAAATAATGGGCAACCTAGTTTGGAATTCTATTTGAAGGAAATATCTAGTCATTATGAAACTATTTGGGGAAAGGACACCTGGAGGAAACGGAATATGAATTAGTTACAAGAAATTAAGTGTGATGACCATATAAATCTAGTTACAATTTGGGGCACTAGCTTGTTACCATGGTTTGTGTGGGGTTGTCATGTGTGTATGTCATGGGAGGGGTGGAGGTGACAAAAGAATCTTTCCAATAGACTCCTTTAGAATTATGGGTCTTGATGGAGAGATTGGCAGGTCATAGGAGAATGAAATGTTGAGCATTTAAAACACATAGTTAGGATATCATTGCTCCATCTTACTACCTCTATTTTCTATGGTTTGTTTTCCCCCTCTTAACATAGCATTTATCTTTCACTATTTTTTTTCTGGAGGCCCTTCAACATTTTTCTGGAGCTCCCAGAAGAGCATTCAAAAGCTTCTTTGTATGAAGACAAAAAAAAATTGAAATTTTGAACCATACCAACCTCATTTTTCACAACCAAAAAGTATTTCAAACTGTCTCCTAAAATAAATAAGTTAAATAGAAGCACAAAAAGCATCTCCCTTGAGGGTCCATACTTATCAGCATAAAAAGCTTTGAAATTTGAGGCTTTCTTTAAAATGACCTCTTTTGCCACACGCAGTCCTTGGATACCAGGCTGGGAAACATACAGCTTTTGTTTAATAAAATTCCTAAATGTTAAGGCTCTTCTAACCCCTAATATTGTTAAGAGTTGCATACTTGGATTTATAAATACTGCATGCGCTTCTAATTTCTGGACTCTGCTTGCATACTAACTATATTAGATGGATAGATTTATTTTTCATTCATCTTTTGACTCAGTCCTTCAATTCTTTTGTTCATTGGCATTTGGCTTGTCACATTCCAAAAGTTCTTTACAGCACTGAGATCTTAGAGGCCTGCAATATGGTAGGTCATCGATGTGGTTGCTGATAAAGACAGTGAAGATCCAGGCTGGTTCTGTGTCACAGGGGCCTTGTTCCTACTCCGAAAGGCTCTATTGAGCTTGAGGTCTTGGATCATCATGTGGCCATGTGACCATAGCATATCTAGAACACTGTCCTCTTCACACTGTGGGGCATTCAATTTCTTTAAGTGTCTCTATGGCAGGCTGGCTTGCCATATATGACAAAATAATCAACCTGCTTCTCAGTTTGTCAGTAAAGAGTTTATTACACAGTGAAACATTTTCAATGTGCCTCACTAGATTCCTTTCAGGTAAGCGTCATGACTATTATCTCTGCACAGGTGAGAAGCAGAGCATCGAAAGGGAGAAATGGCAGTGGGATCATAAATCACACCCAGCAGAGACTTAGGCGTGAGGCCTGGGTTACTAGCCTCTGGTTTTGTTATAGAATGGGGTTATAGAATGATGTTAAATTTTATTTGAAATGTTATCTTTGTGCTTGCAGTTGTCTCCTTCCATTATCTTTTCCAGACCTCGCCTCAAGTAGGGTCATTTGACCCCATATACTACGTTAGACCAAAGCACAGGGGGCATGACATTCTTCTCTAGTCCTTGACCACCCTGACTACTGTAAAACGGCATTGCCCCCCAGAGCTCCTGAGAGTTCATGAGAGGCTGCTCTCTGACCCCTTAAGGAAAAGAATCAGGGTCAACACTTTAAAGTTCCTGGCCATTCTTCTTTCTTTTACAAAAAAAAAAGTCTCTTCTAATGCAAGGTGGATACATTTTCAGGGTGGTAAAATGGTCTTGAGATGCAGAGAAAAATACAACACAATTACTGTGAACCATTTATTTTTCTTCTACTACTGTCACCTTTCTTAACCTTAAAGGTCCTAACATCTACGTCATTGCATTGATTTTTGTCCATCTCAATTCAGGAATCAGAATTATTGAATTTGTGTAACTGAATTCAAAAAGTAAGAATAAATTCTTTAGCACATTTTTGTTTAAACTTCCTATTATTTCTAGCCTTTAATTAATCAACATCATGAACACTAATGAGCTCTGGCGAAGTTATTACAATTTTGTTTGGGTACACAAAAGATGTTTAATGCCATTACTGCCTTTAAGGAATTTACAACCTGGATTGCAAGACAAAGCATGCTTAAATTTTAAAAAGATAATATAACAGAATCCTCAATGACCAAGATACGAGATGCATAGTCATGCTAGTGCCTAGAGAGAGAGAAGAAAGTGAAAAGTCAGAAGTACTAAAGAAAATGTGGCAGTGACACTGGGGACTAATAGTAATAAAGGAAAAAGAAGAACAACTTATTTGTAAAGCTTCATCCCTGGAAGACTGGAATTTTATTGATCCCTGGAACAAGATTATGGATACAAAATGGTGGACACAAGGTCTATGTTTGAGAGCTTGGAGGATGAGAAAATGATTGTTAAATATTTCCAGTGAGTCCAATGTCTGGATTTTCTTTGGTGTCATGTGATTAGACATTTCTTAGATAATTTTCATCAGTTCAAGGGCTTTTATCCATTTCTCTTGACAAGAAAATATGAGAAGGAGCAAAGTAAGCAATTATCCATGGATCTTTTCCTCTAACTCTTTGTTAATGATGTTTAATTTAATGACAGCACTGACTGAAATTTTCAGTAACTTTAAAACAAGTAACTTTTTCCATTTAATACACTACTGTTAAGAACTATTTCTATCCATCTCAGGAAAAATTTGGGGGTTACATTAAAAAATGTCTTTGGAGGAACTAAATGTATGATTCTAGAAACCAGCATTCAAACAGTCAAAAGACATAATAAAATGCTATATACGTTCTTCAGAATTTCTATAAGTTCTCAGAAATATGTTGGTAGCATACTTCAAAAAATTTTGACCACTGCTAGCCACTGGACCAAAGTTTCACTGATGAACTGAAGAGATAAGGTCTTATGCTTTTAGTAATAATATAACACTTTGTACTTCTGATAACCCTTTCATCTGAGGAGCTCAAGGCACATTAAAGGAAAAAGAGAGATAGGAGAATTGGGAGTAATAATAGCACAGTTAAAGCAAGCATAGAAATATTCTGTATAGATCAAGGTCAAGAATTTCCAAAATGAATCAGTATTATAACTGCATCATTCCTGATCTCATACACAAATGGACCAGCCCCTGCAGATGTGCATCCGAAAACACAGCACAGAGATGAAAGCTACAGAAATGTTACTGCAAAGAACTTCAGTCTTGCTGCAGCTCTTTAAGTAGAGAGTTACAATATTGTTAGTGCCCTTATATAATAGCTTGTCTATTTCCCAGTGCCGTTTTGGCTATTACTGTCTTAACAGTAAGAAGGAAAAATGTGTACAAAGTTGAATTCTTGAATACCACATGCTTAAGGAGGACAATTTCATAGAAAAACAGGCAGAATTCAGTCATAAATTTATCTTCATCCCTTTGAAATGTTTATTTGGCTCATCATTCTGGTGGTTGGAAAGTCCAAATAGTGTGGCACAGACATCTGGCCAGGGCTCCCAGTGGCATGATGATGTGGGAGATGGCATCACATGACACAAGCTTGTGCAAGCATGGTGAGCAGGCATGAGAGAGAATGCACTTTCATGGGAAATGGGTTAATTTCCCTAAAGACTCAATGATCTCCTAATGGGTCCATCACCTCAATACCTTTGCCTGGAAATTAAACCTAAACACAAGTTTTGCTGTGAGGACAAATCACATTGAAACCATAGCAAAACAAGAAAGGTGATTTTCTCAAGTGACTTCTGGACCACTGTGAAATTTCACTAGGCATCATGACTAGAATTATACATGTTCAAGCACAAAGACCGTCCACATTTACTGCGTGTGGAAATTAAATACATACATTCAAACTTTTATAAGTTTTTCCTCACCTTAAACACTCAGTAACATCTTTTGGGACACCTGTATTATTTGAGAACACAATTTGAGCAAAGCATTGTGGTGGAAATAAAAGTTCTCCAGACATTAAAAGATCTTGTTTCAATGTCATCTACAAGATAGATGAATATAGCTAAGACATTTTGGTTTTCTAAGGCTCAGTTTATTTGCCAATAGAGTGAGAATTTTGTAGCATAATTGTTAATTCTTTCTGGCAATAAAATTATGTGATTCTGTTTGAAGCATCCATTTAGAGCTCGGCATCTGTAAATATACCATATGGATATTATGCTAAACTCACAAGAATTTTCTAAGAAACTGAATTTATAAGGGAAAAAACATTAGTATAATGATTCAGGCTTACCTGCACACTCTCATTCAGATAAAATTTGATCTCTTGCAAGGGAAGTGTTCATCAATTTCATGAGGAATTTATTGAATTTAATATCTACACCAATAAAATTACATAAAAGATTGGTGAGGTGCATCTCTAGATGAAGGTACTCTTCATGGGTGACCAAAGTATCCCATCCAAGGACAACTCCAACAGTGAAAACTTCTATTTAAATTCTCAGGGGTGGCAGCAGAGCTACTAATTAATTTACTAGTGTGTTGAGAGCACATGGAACCTTTCTCTACTGTGAAAGTTGCTGCAGAATATTGTCATACTCAAAAACCCACAGTGTCTTATGTGCTCCTTCAGCTCCCTCATTTGCTCAGTTGTCTGGGTTTAGAGGCTGTGCTCAGAGTTGTAAAACCAAGGGGAAAAGTCACTCAAATGACTTTTGGAGCCACCCAAATAGAAAATTATAACAGAATCTTCCAAAAACTTTTCTTAGGTTATTTCACTAATTCATTAAGAGAATACCTCTGTGCTTCTGATCTCTCCGGATGGCATATACTCTGCTAAAGCGGATTCTAAATGTGGCTGAACTTCAAATCACCTGAAAACATTTAAAATGACAATATAGCCCCCAGGACTCTAGCAGCAACTATTCAACCGTGGTCTCTGAGAATGGGACTCAGGGTGATTTTGTAAAAATCCTGAGATAGGCCTATGTAGACTATCAGAACCAGCATACTGACTATGACATGGGACCAAGCCTGGAGCTCCTCAAAGTGGAGGATGTGACCTCTTTGAAACAGTTAAATTATTAACTCCAGAAAAAAGCACACCACTGCAAAATGACACTTTAGATCACACGACTCAGGGCAACTACCTTTGCATGGTGGAAATAAACACAGAGCGTGACTCTGAACCAAGTTGTGTATGCCTACATGGAGGAGGTGGAGGATAGAAACCACGTTTTAATGTAGAAGGACCCAGGTGAGGGAAGGGAGCTTAGAGAATGAGATCCTCATCTTTCAAAGCTGGAAGGCAGTAATAAATGGCTAAATCTGAAACTAAGTGGTGTGCAATGCTTCTGGGATTGAGAAGCTGGGATAGTGTGATTAGGAGAAAGAGAAACTGATCCTTTCCAAATCAAACTCTGTGGGAATATTCGACTGTCCAAACTATGTGATGTATTAGTTTGATTAAAAAAATCAAATTAAACAGAAGTATATTTTTTAATACCTCTTCATTTCCAGCACAGATTCCATTGTAATTTGGAGACCTGGTGACACAATTTGACATCTTTTATTGGTACACATCCACAGACATGCTATATGTCAGTATAGCATTGATATTTACATTAGGATTTCTATGTAGGACATTCCATGAAAGAAGTCATGAATTTCCCATATTTTTGAACTAAAAAGGATGATTTTACAGATAAAGAGATAAAGCAATATTTTAAAATTTTGTACTGCCAAATACCACTTTTTTTTTTTTTGGTTTTCCTTTAGAAATAGAGATTCAATAAAAACATAGCTGTCAAAATTAGGGAACAGTTCCCAAGGATTGTTGGCAAATTGGCTTTAGGTCAGTTTTATTTAAATGAAGATTCTGTGGATGCATCTAAGCATGAAAAATTGGATTTTGAAAACATGGATCAACTCAGGTTGTTGAAGAGAAAACATACCCCGCTTCACATGCTTATAATTCTGAAGATCTCATTGAGATTGGGGAAACTGTCTAATAAGTTTACAACTTTGCAAGCTGTTTTACAATTATCTGAACCATTTCAGTGGATTTTTACAGCTTTTTCCAGCTGCTTCCAGGAATTATTATTCTAGAACCTTGCTGAAGTATCATTGTAAGACTTTGTTTTAGAATTCACATCCACTAAATTTTTTTATAATTTAATAATGTAGCTTTTATCCAGTTATGGGACTATAGACTCATTGTTTCCATGGGCCACTGGACAACCTGTAAGGGCTACTGTTAAGGCTTCCCTGTTAACTTTTTTTTTTTTTTTAGAGAGAAAGACAGTGAGAGAGAGAGAGAGAAAGACAGAATCAATTTTATTTAGTTTTTCATGGACTTTCCTTGATCAGCCACATCATTGTGTACGTGGTGCTGGGGTTTAAACTCGCATACCCGCACATGCAAGGCAAGTGCCGTAACCACTGAGCCACCGCTCCAGCCCCCTTCCCTGTTATTTTGTTCCCTGAAGTTCATCTGCCTCTGAAGAATGGTCCATTCCATTCTTCTCTCCAGGAATTTACGACTTTTCAGTTCAGAATTTCCAACTTCTTTCCATCATTCAAGTTCCAGCGGGAAGAATATCTTCATTTGTAAAGCATCATTAGATGATTGCAACTCTAAGTGTCTTACTTGTATTGATCTGTAAATCATTTTAAATCATGTTGTCACTTCTTGTACCATACCATTCGATGTTAATCATTCACCACAGTGTTTTCTCTTATTTATATTTTTCTCCTAAACATAAAGGTAAGTTCTTTGAAGGCAGGAACCATCTCTAACATATTTTTCTATCCCCCTGTGATGCCTGCACACTATCAGCACTCAATATAGTCCCATTAACTTAGATCTATCACTTATTAATTGCTGTGCCAGCCATTATCTACTGACCTGACTGAATAAAAGAGACATCATAGTTACTACAATGTGGAATATAATCTACTGGAGAAAATAGACATTGATAAAATGATGAAACAAATGCATATAAGCCAGATACGAGCGAGGTCCATGATGCTTTCAGGGCATCCAGTGCTATAGAGTCAGGGAGGATGTTTCTGAGGCTGGTGCCAACATGCTCACTGGGGTAGACAATGTTCAGATGTATTGGTATGGGCCCATGACATATGAAAATACAGAGAGAACTTAAGCAAGTGTGACAAAGTTAGGGTATCTAGAGTTCAATGGAGCAAAAGATGGATGTATTAGTCAGCTTCACATTACTATAATTAATTATCTGAGGGAATTAACTTGTAAAGAGAAAAGATATATTTTGGTTCATGGTCCAGAAGTTGCAGCCCAAGCCTGAATGGCTTCAATTACTTTGGACCTCTGGTGAAAGTGGTGTATGACAGAAGCAATTTGTGGCAGAGAAACTGCTTATATCATGAGTCAGGGAGAGAGAGAACATTAATGAGAGAATGCATTAGAATGGGGTCCAACAATCCCCTTTTCCAGTATTCCCCAATGACCTATGTACCTACAACAAGACACCACCTTTCAAAGGTTCCATCATTTTTCAACAGTACAACCCTGGGGACAAGTTTTTTTTTTTTTTTAACACCTGAGCCTTTTGGGGACATAAAACATCCAGATTATAGCATTCTGTCTTTGCTCCCCAAATATTTGTTTTTAGCTCTTGATGAAAAATATATTAAATCTATTTCCACTGTCCCCAAAATCTTAACAATTCCAACTTTACTCAAAAGTCCAAGTCCAAAGTCTCCTCTGAGGCCCATGGCAAACTAGCTGTGAACTTCTATATAATTTAAAAAGATTGTTACATAATTGCAAAAAAAAAATGGTGGAGTAGGCACAGGGGATACATTCTTACTCCAAAAGAGAGGGCTAGGAAAATTGGAAGAAAGTTATCAGCTCAAGGCAAGACTACAACCCAGAAGGCAAATGTTAAGCCCTGAAGATCCATATCCAGTGCCCAGAGCACACGTGGCATCATGAGAGCCACGTGTCTTGAGTGTCTGCTCGAAGTTGTCTTTGATGGTTGCATTGCTCATGGCTGTCCTCTTGAGCAGGTTTTGGATGCTGCCTGTAGCTGCTAGCAGGCATTGCAGGTTTCTAGAATCTCCACCATCCTGGGGTCTGCACAGCAGCTTTGGATTCACTCTGACAACTCCACTATGCATCACCCCATAGGAGACTACTCGCAGGGACTCCACCCCTAACACCCTTTGCCTGGCTCCTGAGGCTTTACTTTGAGATCTGAAGGGAAGCCAGCAGCATGATTCTATAATGCTGGCATTTTGCAGGCCTGCAAAACCAGCATCATGTGCACAACTCTAAGATTAGCTGCTGGCACAAAATGAACATAGGCCTGCTTGAATGGCAGCCTCAGTGGCCTTGGGGAGCCTTGCTGATTGAATGCAGAGAAATTAATCTCAGGATGGACCTGAGTAGGCAGGGAAATCTGAGATTTTTTTTTCATAAACCATTCATTTTTGGAAAGTCTTTGAAAAAAGTTTGCATTTCAACACCTGTGTGCTTCTGATGGGTGGGATGTCCCTGTCAATTTCCAGGATGCTTTTGAGGCATCTTGTTGTCCCAGTGCACAGCACTTGACTTCTTTCAATGAGGAATTTTCTTTAGCAATTGTATCTTCCTTGGCAGCTTTTTTACATGTTTTTTCACTGTGTTTCAGGCCAGGCTGCAACTTTTTCAAATCTTTCCATTCTAAACATTTTTGTTCCTGATTTTCAGTATAAGACTGATTAAAAGCAGCCAGTTACACTCATGCTGTAAAGCAAACGTTTCACTACCTTGAAATCTCACCAGGTAATATACTCCATCATCTTTAAGCTCATGTCTCACCAAGTACCAGCCACTACAAAATGTATCCAAAAACTCTGCTGCAATGTAACAGTGATGACATTTTCTACAATTTCCAACAGAATCCCCATTTTCACCTGAAAGCTCATGAGCACAGCATTTTCCTTCCATCTTTCTATCAATGTGATGCTGTTCCCCCACCAGAATTTTCCATTAAGCTCCACTTGCAGCATCCTGGGCTTTCCCTAGACTATTGCTTGAAATTCTTCCAAATATATTCCATAAACAATTCCAAAGTATCCTCCAGATCTTTAGGTATAATTATAGTGATAATCATCACATTCATGTTATCAATTTTCTGTATTAAACAACTTTTCATTACTGTAACAAAATTCCTGAGGAAATTAGGTTATGAAGAGAAAAGGACTATTTTGCCTTATGTTTCTAGAGGTTCTGATACAATATCGGACAGTTCCAATTTATTTGGACCTCTCATGATAGTGATGTATCACAGCAGAATATATGATGGGACAGTGTACTGACATCACAAGCCAGGAGGTATAGAAATAGAACAAGACTAGAATCCCACAGTCCCCTTTGAGGGCACACACCCAATAACTTGAGGCTCTCCCATAAGCCCTCACCTCCAAAGAGTCCACTCCAGGAACCAAACCTTCAATACATAAGCTTTTGGATACATTCAACTTCAAAACAATAGCAGTGATAAATAGGATAGAAAAAGATAAGTTAAATATAAACCTGGAACAATAGAGGAAGGTATGACTGTACGTTGTCTTATAGACATATTTAGATCTTTGTTTTCAGGCTAAATACAAATTGAATCCATCAAAGTGTTTTTAGCATTCAGAATATATTAGTCTTCAATTTAGAAAAGGTCACCCTAGTCATTGTATGGATAATAAATTGGAGTGACTAGAAATAAACTCGGGGGATAAAGTTAATAGATTATTGTAGTCGTGTAAGATTATTGCAGACCACAGGCAATGTTATGTTGAACTTAGTAAGGGAAGAGGGGCCAGTAGAAAATGAGTGGAGGAAATTAAGAGTATCTGAGTTAGTGTCAAAAGGGTGATTGAAAATACAAAGGTGATGGTAAGAGATGTGTTAACAATGACATTATAGTTCTTATTTGCACCGTTTAAAATGAACAATGAACATTCTTGAGTTTGGGACCTTTTGATCGGGAACAGGATGGAAAAGAAGAGGATGGAGTGCACTTTGAGCTATCCAAAGGGAATACGATAGCCAGGATTATGGTGTGGAACACAGGGGAGGTCTGGGTAGATCATGCATTTGTGAATCATCTCCATGTTGGTGGTGAGTTAATCTAGCTGAGCAAGCAAAGTTGAGAAGAGGACTCAACAAACCTCTAAGAGAACTAGCAGCAATACAGAATCAATAAGAGGGAGATTAGCCAATAAAGGAGACTCATGAGAGCCCAGAAAGGTGGGAAATGTGGTGTCATGCAAGCTGAGGGAGAACAGTATTTCCAAAAGGATCAAGGGGTCAACATTTTGATGTTGTAAAAAGGTCAAGGTTGTGAGGATTTAAAATTAATCTTTATATTTAGTGACATAGGGCAGCTACTGGTAACACAAAAGCTAAGATGAGGTCAGACTAGAGTGTGTTGAGGTAGGTGATGAAATAAAGTTAGCAACTTCAGGTATATTGACTTTTTGGGAAATTTACTTGTGAAGTTGAGGAGAGATAATAGCTATATATTTTGAGGGGAATGTGGAGTATAAAACTACCATCTGTAGACTTACATAATATGTTGTTCACCACCATGGCATTCTATATTATAATGCTTTTAATATGGAAATTCATTTCACAGAAAATTAACTGTGGCAGTGGACACGTGCTCCTGAAAGCCGCTGGTCTCACCATGTTCACCACGATTCTGAAGCAGCTGTCTTGGTAAAGCAGTGGAGTGGCCTTTTAAAGACTCAGCTGCAGAATCACTGAGGTGGTAATCTCTTGCAAATCTGGAGTAAGGTTCTCTAGAAGTCTGCTTATGGTTTGAATCAGCATCAGATATATGGTACTGTTTTTCTGGTAGGTGGAATGAAAGAATGGAGGAATAAAAGGGCATAAATGAGAGTGATATTACTCACTATTAATGCTTATTTGGTTTCCCAAATAAGGTGAAGAACGGAGTTGGGGTATTAACTGGAGTGATATATTCAGAATACCAGGGGAACTTAGACAGTATTCCACAATGGAGGTAAGGACAACTACTTCTAGAATACAAAAGATCATGTAGGGCATCTCCCAATATTACCATGTCCTACAAATAAGGTAAAGGGTAAATCAAAGGAATGCAATCCAGGCACAATAACTAGTGGTGCAAAGTTGTTAGGATTGTGTATGTGAGTCATCTCATTGAATCAAAACTGGCTGAGGTGATGGCTAAATGCAAAGGGAATGCAGAATGGACAGTGGTCAAAAAGAAATGCTAACTCTGTTCACCTGAACAGCTGCAGAAATTAAGACTGTGATCATCAACAGTTGTTTCTTCTTTTAAGTTTGAATTTGTTGTGTGTTTTTCTGCGTGTGTTAGGCAATTATCTTTTTCTTCCCTTTCTTATCCCCTTATTGTGTAATATAAGATGAATTGACTTTGTATCATGGTGTTTAAAGACATACTGACTTTATATCAGTGTCCAAGTATCATTAATTGTATATCATGGTATTTAGATTACATAAGATATCAAGGACAGGAGGAAGTATCACTCAAGAACTTTACCTCCACTTCTGGGTGAGCAGTTAGGATATTTATGGAGACATACTGCATAGCTGCATTGTGTTAAGTAGAATTATAACGTTACTGTCTTTTTTGGAGATTGAGCAGACTTTAAGGAGATGTTCTCAGGCATCATGTTAGCATGGCATGCACTTGTAATGACTAATGTTTTGTGCCAATTTGATTTGGCCACAGAAATTCAGTTATTTGGCTAAATATTGTTTCCATTTTTGGGCTCAAATTGAAGCATTAGCTTGCATTGCATCTTCATCCTGGAATTTACACCATTGACCCTCCTGGTTCCCAGGTCACTGGACTTGGATTGGAACTACCCCATCAGCTCTCCTAGCTCTTTAGTTTGCCTACTACAGATACAGGGTTTTCTCATCCTCTGTAACTACATGAGCTGATTCCTTATACTGCTGACTTTTTCCCTTTGGAGAACATTGGCTAATAAAAATAGTTGTCAAAAATAGGCTGAGGGGCTATTGCTAGTAGACATATGTGGGTATCTGGAAAAAAAGCATTGTTATTAATTCTAAATTACACAGTACTATTGAGAATTGGATGACAAGTTTACTTATACAATTTTTTGAAGCCGTTCTGACAAAATTTGCCACATTCTTAGTCATCACCTTGCCCTTGACTGGATTTTTTAGTTTTCTGAGAGGAGGCTATATGATGTGTGGATCTCAGCAGGTACTAAATCAGTACCTACTGACTAATTAATTAGTTGTGTCATTGAGCAGTTTGTATCTAAAGAAAAGCTGTCTCAGGAAACAGGGAGACTTGGAGAATATAGTCTGAGTTGAATTTAAGGGGTATCAACATGAGTGAGTACACTGGGTGATACAGAAATGCTTGCTTCCTATTGTACACCTTAGCTTATAATGCAATAAGAATTCTTTTTTTAAAATTTTTTATTTTTGAGCAATAAGAATTCTTCATCCAAAGATTTTGTCTGACAAGAAAAATAAAGTTTCTTTAGTTTCATTCAAGAAGCAAAAAATCTCGTTTTAAAATGCCAGACAGAAATGGTTCAGTAGCTGCTTTGGTTTTTCTGTGGATGGCATGATCTGACTCCTCCAGAGAGGTGGTCACACTGTGAAACCTGACTTCCACTAGCTAGCTTTACCTGCACTGCCCAAGTTTAAGCACAATCACCTGCAGAGAGAGGCTGGAAACTCTAAATAATGCACCAGAATAGCTGTGGGGAGCCACACACCATATGAAGGGCAAGCGAGTCTCATTTCTCAGAAACCAGTTTCCCCTAAACACTCACACATCAACTTCTGTAATAAAAGATGAAGAGCTAAAGATTTGCACAGAAATAGAATGCAATGCATCCCCTAGTTTTTGATGCCTCGAGTATGTAAAGGGAAAAGTTTCGAGGGCAGGAATTCCAGAGATCTGTGTCTGCAACATTCAAGATTTGAGTGACTGTCATGAAGCAGGATTTTCAGTTTCTGCTTATACTTTCTCACCACAGAACACAGAACAGTTAATTTTCTTTTCTGAGTGTTGAATGTAGAGTAGTGACTGTGTCTTTTGTAGCTATGATGATGTTGCCTCACTTCCAAACACCATTACATTGGGGTTTAGACTTCAACACATGAATTGTGGGAGAGCACAAACATGCAGTCCACAACAAAGCTTAATAAATGCTTCCATGGGTTGTCCTGACTCTGTATTATATAAATTATCTCTATAGACTCTATAGCACAAATATTTCAGGCTAAACAGTAAAGAAAAGATATTAACATGCAAAAATTATAGAGTGTGTTCAGAAAAATGTGAGGTTAACCTCATCGGAGGAATTCTCTGAGCAATGGGTAATTAATTTTTTTTTTTAAAGAGAGAGATGGACAATGAGAGAGAGAGAGAGAGAGAAAGAGAAAGAAAATAGAATCAATTTTTTTTAATTGAGTATTTCATCTGGTTTTTGTTGCTCTGACACTTTATTGTGTATGTGGTGCTGGGGTTTTTGAACCTAGGTGCTGGGGTTTGAACCTATGTTCTGGCACAAGCCAGAAAAGTGACCACGCCTCCAGCCCCATAAGGGAAAATTAAATTAAATGTGGAACCAAATTAATTAATTAAAGAGATATTTGTGATTTTGTTTTATGGTATCAGTTTTGTTTTACTGTTTTGTTTACTTTTAATTCCTGGTACAAGATTATTTTACCTTACATTACACAGGGGTTAATTATAGTATATGTGAAGCAGCCATTGGTGGGTTCATAAGAAACATGAACCCAATTGCATGGCATGCATTTCACCTCTGTCTTTGTCCTCTGTCTCTTTTTTTCCCTTTTTTGGGTAATGAGAAAAATAAAGTTGTAATGAATTAATGTTGAGATGATATCATATGAGGAGGTTTAGAATAATAATATAAAATTAAGTTTTGGCCAATTCCTTATTTCTTCCTGCTAGCATAGAGTAATAATGGTAGTACATAGTATTAACAGGAATGTGAAGAATTTGCAAATAAAGAGCTTTTTGATTAAGCATTAGAATTAATATATTCTGAAGATAGATCAAAAGAATTAACTTATATATTTCTGGATCTAAAAAAGTTGAAGCCTTCCAGAATTTCTTTGAAATTCAGGAAAACATATAGAGTTCAATGTTGAACTCCTGATTGTCTCAGAGTACAGAGCAGTGACTTAAATAGGAACACAGATTTGGGTATTAAGAAGAAAACCAAACATACCCCCTACAACAACCACAGTTGGCCAGTGAGTTAATTACATATATTTTTAAAACTGAGCATCAAATAATCTGTTTGACTAAACTTAAAGATTTATGACTGTTTTTATTTTTCCCTTCAATTGATTGGCTAAATTAACCATATAGAATTATTATTCTTTGAATCTATAAATCAATCTAAGAACAACTAAATTCTCAATCAAAGTTCCCTGAGAGATGATTAGTTTGAAATGTTGGCATGATCTTTGGAAAAAATAATTGAGAATCAATAGGAAGAAACTTTTCTATAGAAGATTAATTGATAGCCACACATCCAGAATTATTTTAGTTATTCTGTAAGCAGAGAAGTATTTTTTGTGGTTTTCTGTAGGACAAATTTCTCAAAGTGTTCTAGATTAGTTTTCTCTAATTTGGAATCTCATAATATACCTCTGTCCCTCAATCATGTTACTCTCTCCATACATAACCTTCTTATGAGGTAGTACACACACATACACTTTTTCACAGAACTTTTAGAATCCAAATATAAAAGCCCATATTTGTTAGTGACCTTACCAAGGAAACTTAGTAATTCACTCATGCTCTTATACCCAAAGCTGGAAGCCAGGATAGAGCTAGGACTCAATATGTTTTAGTCCAGGATGATTTCAATTTAATTGGCCACTTACTGGCTACAATTAATGGCTTAAAATACTTTGCTGTGGCTAAAATTAGGCATTAAAGTAATTTTTAATAAGAATAAATGATATTAATATTTGTAAAGCAGCATACTTAAATCTCACAAAGGAAACGAGAGGGAATCTTGGCTAAGGATGCAATTATTTCATAATATCAATTAAGGATTTATCACTATCAAATGCTGGGATGTTTTATTTTGTGGTGGGATTATATATTCTCCCATTTGCTGCTTTTCTGGCTAGTTCTCCTAACCTCCCTGCTATCCCACCTCATCCCATTCTACAGTCTTCCTGGACCCAACTCATCTAAAAATAAGTTTAAGTTTGCCAAGTAGACTGATTTCCTAGAGCTAGAAAAAGAAAAATTCTTTGATCTTATTAAGGGATTTTTAAAATTTGCATTTATCAAGTATTTTACTTGTCAAGCTTTGTTTATCAATTAAGAGATGGATAAAAACATTATTACTATTTAGCAGATTAAGAAAGTGAGACACACAGAGACCAATAAGTGGCCCATTGTATTTTTTAAGAAAAAGGGACAGTGAGAAAAGTAGAAAGAGAGAATCAATTTTATTTAGTTTTTCATGTGGCTTTCATTGCTCCCACACTTTGTTGTGTATATAGTGCTGGAATTTGAATCTGTATCCTTGTGTATGCTAGGCATGCATTGTGACCATTGAACCACCACTCCAGCCCCAGTCGCCTATATTTATAGAATGATAGGTACAGAACCAGGATATTAGTAGTCAGTGTGCATCTATGTCCTGTTTCACGGCACTGCTGTATATCAGAGAATATCCACATTTGTAGAGTGAGAGCTCCGGATATTTAATGTTTTTAAGATACTGCACACACCTACTCAATCACTGTGAAGACTTCCGTACCCTTCCTGGTCTTGACTTACAAAGTTCCCCTCCCTATGGGACAGGGATGCTGCAAGGATAAAGGAGTCACTAACACCCCATGAAGGAAAGTACACATAGAAGGAAATCTCTTAGTTGGGGGAGAAAGGGAAAAAAATTAGCACATGGTACCTTGTGGAGGGGGAGAAAACTACTTAGGGGGAAGTTCTGAGGGAAGGATCTTTTGGAAAAGTGTGGCCACAGGCTGACTTTGATAATCTAAAACAAAGGTTCCTACTTATGCTAAAGTTGACAAGTTCAATATCTGAGGCACTACTTCTCAAAAATGCTAGTCTCAAAGTCATTTTATTTACTTAAAATATGATAAGGATCCCAATAAACCCATGACTGTCATATTTATAGACGGTAACAGTATTAGAAATGGACACATATTTTTGAAGTATCTATTTATGAATGATAATAATGAAGTAATTATATGTTGATCTATATTTTTCTAACAAAGGGAATTCTACTTTTTTTGTTTAATACCTGCCTTAATAGAAGGCAGCTGTAATATAACATCTACTCCTATATTAAATCTGTTATCACAGGTCTTGTCGTCTCTGGAATACTCTAAAAGAGTATGGGAGAAAGTGACTCAAAATGCCTTGGCATTATTATGAAAATAGTGTCAACTTTAGGAACATACCTGGGCCACTTTGAGAACCACTGATTTGGAGACCTCTTCCAGGTTTTTCACCTCCCTGAGACTGCCTGTGTTTTAGAATAGATGGCTGCTTTAGAGTTAAAGGACTAATTGAACATTATTTGGTTTTCTGGATGTGTGTGTCACTTACAACTACTTTGTAATGATGGAGATAGTCTAAAAGAGTGCAACTTTGGATAGTAAGGCAGAAATCCTTTCTATTGTTATCTTTGAGATAGTAAGCCTTTGGAAAGGAAATGTAATGGTTGAGAACAGGTAAGAAGGAAAGAAATTATATCACTTTATGTGGGTATTACCTCATTTTATATTAAAATGACCAATAAAGTGTTAATAACATGATTTTACAGATAGGTAAATATTCCAAGAGTCATATAAATTAAATAATTTATCCAAAGCGAAATACTATATGAATGGAATTGCAGAAATTTGAACCCATGTTCATGTGAAGCCTATAAGCTGAACTATGTAATAACACTATAAAATTAGTTCAAGGTTTGGAAATGGGCAACAATGATTTAACAGCTGCCTTACACTGGAGTGTTGTGTTGGGTATTGTCCTGCAGAATTTTTGGAGGACTTTCTGGTTCTGTAAATGTGCACACCATTGGTTGTCTTTTCCTTGACTAGGCTTATCTTTTGTTCTGTAGGGGTAGATGTTAAGACATAGGAAAAACACAGTAAAGCAAATGTTTCATTTCCATAAAAGTGCAAATAAATATTGTGTGATAGAGATACACTTGATTTCTTCCCCTGTGGAAAAGACATCCCCAAATATTACATTTTATTGCTCCATGGTAGGTGTCGGCATACTGTGGCCTGCAGGCCAATTCCAGTCTAAAACCTGTTTTTAAGATGGTCTGTGAGCTAGAGGCGCAGTGGCACAGGTCTGTAATCCCAGTGACTCCAGATTGAGGTAGGAGGATCAAAAAGTTCTGGGGCAACCTGGGCAAGTTAACAAGACCCTGTCTCAAAATAAATAAATAAATAAATAAATAAATAAATAAATAAATAAATAACTAGAGAGGACTGGGGATGTGGCTCAGTGGTAAAACATACCTGAGTTTAATCCCTAGTAACAGATATATTTTTTAAAAAAATTATAAAAAGCCTGTGAGCTAAAAATGACTTTTACATTTTTATTGGGTTCTATAAAAACCACACACACACCTCAAAGAAGAATATGCAATTGAGACCAAATGTGGCATGCAAAGCTTAAAATATTTTCTACAGAAAAAGTTTACTGATCTCTACATCTCTCAGAAAATTGATCTCTGCATTTGTGGTTTTTGGCAGCCCTATATATTATTTATAATTTCTAAAGATCAGAAGAAATAATAAATTCTTGTGGAAACTTTTAGAGACTCTTAATTATAATTAATACATTGAAGAAAAGTTGAGCCATATTATTTTATTTACTTCTCACTATTTTCACAGTATGATGGATGCCCTTTGGTGAAAAAAAATTCTATTGAGCATTTATCATGTTTATATATTTTATTTGAGGAATCAGAAAAGAATTATAATTTTAAAATCAATAATTGTTATTCTTAGCAAGTTAGCAATTCATGACAAAATATTTAACTCACTTAATTTGCAAATTATGAATAAACATAAAAATATTCTTAATTTCTAAATGTTTCCCTTGTATATATATATATATATATATGAATAGATATGAATAGATAATAGATATGTACTTCAAAATTAGTCCATTTCTCATTAGCATTACTGAGTTTGAAAGTGAGTAACTGCTGGATTTGTGTTACTACATTTTACTGGCTATTATTTTTTGTAGAAAAGGAAAGAAAAATAAATGTATATCATGTTTAGTAATTTCATGTAGGATAATGAAAATAAAACCTATGCCATCCACTGCCTAACCCCAGGTTGGTTATTTATTCAATGATGAAATCCATTTTGGGAGGAACCTAACAGTTTTGCATTGAATAAACTTGGTAGTCTTTGAGATTTTAAAAATAAATAAATAGTGATAGTATTTGATCTTTTGATTACTTTCCATACTGCTTTCTGACAAATTCATATAATAATTCATATTGTTTATAAACCTACAATCTCAGTTTTGAAGGATTGAAAAAAATTCTACTGATAAAATTTATATGGTATAAAATACAAGATATCTCAAAAGCCACCATCATATTCCACTATTATTCTCTGTCTTGTGAATAACCATGCTTCGTGTAACATATTTGCTTTGTAACTTATGTTTTCTTGTGTGCTGAATTTTCTTTTTAGTACATATTGTATTTTGTCATATATATTTTAAGTACTATCATAAATTATATTGAAGTCCAAGGTGGAATGAAATAGCTTCCCTGAAAAATAATTGAGGACCGAAGATCATCAAAGACATGAGATATTAAGCAAATTTGGATTCTCAATAATGCATTCATAATGGGACTAGTGAATTAATATGGTAATGTTGATCAAGGAAAAATAAACACAAATCTAAAATTCAAAATAACCCTTGGAAAATAAGTTAGCAAAATGTCAAATGTTATTTCTTCCAATGTTCTTGTGTATATTCTTGAAAAACACAAAATCCCACTGCAAGAAACCCTTATTCATTTATAATTAGAGGCAGAAGTACTACAATAATGTATTGGGAAGCTTCCTAATAGGCAAACATTTCTTTTTCAAGAGGTAAAATAAAGACAGTTCTATGTAGAAGAAAAGGATGGAGAATTCATAAGGCAGTTTCAGTGATTGAGCAGCATTTTAACTTCTAAACATGTTCCATAAATGGTTTAACTCAAGCAGGACAATTATTATTTTCCATTTAGGGTATTTCTGTGGTATGAGTGTTTCCCCTTGAAACCCTGTTTGGATGTTTAAACCCCAATGCATCAGTGTTGAAAAGTGGAACCCAGTGAGAGATGGTTGGACCCTGAGTCCTCTTGGTGTTGAACTTCGCAGCCTCCAGAACCGTAAGCCAATGAATTCATTGTATATTGCCTAGTCCGAGATATTCTGCTAGAGTAGCATAGAATGGACTAAGACAGGTGTCACTGAACTTATGTATTGAGATCAGATGTTAAGAACAAAGAATTAAAATAGAAGAATGAAGACTAATGGGGCTGCTTTGACTCTGAACACAAAAATAATTAGGTGAATGAAAACTGTTTACTAAAACTATTTGAAATGTAGTCTTTCATTGTGATAGCTGCTTTGTTCCAAATGAATGGCTAAAACTAAGATAGTACAGGGCAGAGTAACAAAAACAATCAAAAGAAGGTATTAATGTACTACTCCAAATTAAAAATATGTAACACATTAATTAAAATTACATTATAGCCATTGCTATAGATAGATTTCATCTATCTACCAAACTTGTTATTGCATAGTGTATGATGAAAGAAAAAATACAAATATTTTAAAATTGCAAAGAAGAGGATAATTTTTTCTAAGACTTTAGATAGCATTCATTTGAAATATTTAGAATGATTTACAACTGCTTAATTATTTTCTTAATATCCTGTGGAGAACTGGGATTACAGGTTAAAACTCAGAGAGGGAAATTTAAGGCACTTCCTGACATAGGAAAATATTGGGTTACAAGAATAGTTTTGCAGGAGAAGTGAGTGATAGAAGCTTAATCACCAGGGACATACAAAAGTCAGCAGTGCTAAAATATTAGAAGGTTTATTTTAGGAAGCAATTTTCTCCTGCTGGAGTGTATATGTGGACTGGTTTGCTTACTTGATCTTTCTCATCTTTGTTGTCCATTTCTAAGCCTAAATTTGAGTATATAATGCAACAGCCTTAACATTTGAGATTGTACTATTGATCTTGTACTGCCTGACTCAAATACCCAAGAAAAATATGAAAACTATTTTAATGTGTCTCACTTGATATCTACCCAGTTAAAGGAGCACATCATTTACCTGATGCTCATCACCCCTTAAAATGACAAAAATGATACATTAATAATCTGTGGCCAAAGACAACCATCATTATGATAAGGAACATGATTTACTTCAGTGAACGGCTCTACACTGGAAACTTTGCAGATACTATATGAGTTCATTAAGGCAATTATGCCTTAAATTCTGGAAAGACACAACTGGCTTGGTCATGGTTAGTGTTAGTGATTTCCTGTGGTGCGGTGTTTATGATAGTAGCATAAACTCAGCATGAAGTTACATTTGCCTGGGGGCAGTTGTAACTTAAGTGCTTGCTTTTTTGACATTTGTTCATATTCTTGAGGAGGAAAATGTATTCTTGTTGGTTTGTTTGACCAGTCTTAACTGTTAAAAAAAAAAAAGGTACATGGAACCTATATGACTTATAAATGAATGTAACAAATATACTTGCCAGGGGAGGTAGAATCCTGCTGTCTTTGGACAAAGCTGACTATTATTTTCTACAATATGCTCCTAATGCTGAGATTCTTTTCCTTAAGAAGTGTTAGTCCCCTAACTAATGTTTCTATTCCCTAAGTCAAGAAGTCGTGAAAAAAAAAATGCTGCTATGGAATTGAAAGAATTTGATAAAATTGTGCTTACTGCTATAGGATAAGGAAACTCTGAATGTTGATCTCATCAAGAGTCATTAAGTAGAGATGATGGTGCTACATGCATATTAGTTTGTATCTACTTATACTGTTTGCAATTCATGAAACACAGTAATAGCTCTTGCTTGCTTTTGTATAACATTTTGTATTTTATAATGAAACTTTACTTTTCACCCTGACATCTCCTTTTAGGATACCATCTGTATACCACTGCAGAACATGCAGGGTAGGGGAACTTCCTCAATAAGACTGAACAGGGACTTAACTGCATGGGCACTTCCCTGCCTTTGACATTCTGTACAGGTGGAACAGATGGGGGCTTAGGAACTGCTCATTCTACTTCTCTACTTGGTTGCAATCTTTTGATGATGTCCTAAGTCCTGACAGGTCTGCTTTGCTCATATATCATAAAATACTGTCAATTCATATAAACATGCATTTAAAATTGAGCATAATATTGTTACACTGATGCCTAGATCAAACAGTCCATTGGTTCACAGTTTAGCATTCAAGAGTTTAGAGCTGGAAAGCAAGGCTTTCCCCCCTCTTTTTGTCTTTTTGAAAGTAATTTCACATAATTTGGACATTTCTGGGTTCCAAATACCAAGCATAGTATGGGAGACATTTGGTGATATCAGATGTCATTCTTTATTTACATGTATTGTCTAATCTCCAGCTGGAAAAGAACATATGAATTTTTGTGGATCTTTTCATTGGCAAAGTTGAGGATACTAAACCAAACAGTGAAGCTTTAAATAAGCTCTGTGACATACTTACAATCTCTGTATTTAAAAGATTATGCATTGTAAATCTTTTGATAGGGGCCAAAATTAAATAACCATGAATTATTTAGTGGAAAGCTGAGGGATTCAAACATAGATTGGTTCAGGGAACTATTTGCTAAAGCTAAGCAAATAGGGAGGGTTTGACTGTGTGCCTCCTCCCTCAGTTTGTGGGCTGTGACTTTTCAAGGGAACCAGGTCCTTTCCCTCTACAGCCATAGGTAGCTAGTCCTTGGGTAGCTGAGCAAGATGAGTGGCATCATTTAAAAATGTTGCTTGCATTTTTGGACTGGACCCAGGGAAATCCCCAGGAAATAACAAAGCAGAGTTGTTTATGTACGAGAATGAGACTTATTTAAAACAGACTTAAAGTACTCAATCCATTTTTGGAAGCACAATTAAGTAAAATAAACACTAACTTGTAAAACGAAATAATAAATAAATAGAAAACAGATTTGGTACTAAAAGAGTAGTATGTCTGTAACTGAACTTGGGGTAAACTTGCTATTATGTGATATTTATCAAAAAGGTACAGAAAATGGAATCAGACAACCTTGAGAAGAGTCTTGTTTAGAAATTTTCTAGTCATGTGGACCTGTGTTTTAAGTTCTCTGATCTGAGAGTACTCAGTTGCTATTACTTATTTATTTTACCAGGGATTGAATCCAGAGACACTTATCCATTGAGCCATATCTCCATTCCTTTTTTATTTTTCCATTAAAACAGGGTCTCATTAAGTTGCTTAAGGCTTCACTAAGTTACTGAGGCTGGTTTTGATCTCACAATCCTCCTGTCTCAGTCTACTGAGCCATTGGGATTTCATACGTGTGTCACCAAGCCCAGTTCAGTTATTATTATTGTTAATAAAAATGATCTTGTTGATAGTGGTCCCAGTAAATACTACCACTTCTGGAGCAAACATCTGGTCATGAGGGTACCTCATTATTTTTTTTGTTGTTGTTGATTCTAAGTGCCATTATCAGACTTTCAGTACACATTAAGGTAATGTGCCTGCTGCCTGCCATCTCTTCCCCAATAATTTTTATTCTTAGATTTTTTTATTATTTATTTATTTTATATTACTTTTTCTTACTGATAGTGTCCACTGTCTTAATTAATCTTTGGAGTACATTTTTGAATACCTCACATAAATTCCCTTTCTATAAATCGCCAGAACTTGAAACTTTTCTATCCCGTTCATACATTTAATGATAAATTTAATTATATTTTATTCTGTACAAAATTTTATTCATAATGCTATAAAAGTTATTAATAAGCATGAGCCATGTTGTCTACATTGAAAATATCTATGATATAGTGAGGATAAAAAAGTATACGAAAGAGCTGGAGCAGTAGCTTAGTGGTATTGCACTTGCCCATCATGCATGAGGACCTGGGTTTGAACCCCAGCACCGTATACACAACTAAGTGTTGAAGTAAAGAAAAACAGGTGAAAAAAAATAAAATTGATTCTCTCTCTCATTCTCTCTCTTAAAATATATATATATATATATGAAAAAACTATAAAAACTATAAAATAAACTTTGATAATACTTATATTTAGTGGTATTTAATAGGATACTACTGCTAATAATGATAACTAATGCTTTTGGTCAGTTTCCTATCTGCCTATGTATTTATACAAACTTTTCAAATATGAATTCCTTTAATTCTACCTGTAGCCTAAAGAGATTGGCACTATTAATAACTTCAGTTTACAGACAAAGAAAATGAGTCACAGAGGTTAAATAATATGCTCAAGGTAGATCAATCAATTAATGGCAGAACAAACAGTCCCTTAGGAAGAAGCACTGCATGCTTGGTTCTGGAAAGTTCTTGGACCTCCCATTGTGTACACACTTAACGCTCATGCAACTCATGGACCCAGAGCATCATTCTAATATAGAATCCATGCAGTATTCATTTTAAGACTTTTTATTTAAATTCACTGAGAATAAAAAAGCTCTTAAAAATGTGGCTCAGGTAACATTTCTTGGAGAAGGTGACTTCCAAAAAATTACTGAAAGATCAGATGCAAATTTTGGGCTATATTCAAATTCCCTGATAATAAAGTCAATACAAGTAGAAAACATAAAAAAAACTATAAACATATAGAAGAAAATAAAAACATACTTGTAACATCTATACTCAGAGTTATTAACTTAGTAACATTTTGGTATGCTTTCTCTGTGTGCAAAGATGGGTAATTTCTCTACTTCTTCAGGCTTCAATGTATTTTTCAAACATTTTCCAGTGGAAAAGATTTTGTTTACAATGTTATGATTTGGATCTGAAATGTCTCCCAAAAACTCATGTGTTGAAGACTTGGTCTCCAATGCAGCAAGGATCAGAATTAGGACTTAAGGCAGATGATTGGAACATGAGGGCTCTAAACTCATTGGTGGATTAATCCACCTGATGGAGTAGTAATTTGAATGGATGGCTGAGAGGAGGTAGAAACTGTTGATAAGTAGGGCATGGTTGGAGAAGGTAGTTCCCTGGGAATGTGGCCTTGAGGAATGTATCTTGTCCTTGTCCCCTTCTTTTCTCTGTCACTTTCTGTTTCCTAGTTGCCATGAACTGAACAGCTCTCCTCTGCCATGCCCTTCCACCATGATTCCACCTTGTCAGACCCAAAGCAACATAGTTGCCCAAAACACAGACTGAACCCTCTAAAACCAGGAGTCAAAATAAATTTCTCCTTCTTTACATTTTTTTCTAGCAGGTATTTTGGTCAGAGCAACAAAAAGCTGACAAAAACAAGTTAAGAAAAAAAGAAAGCAAAAAATGACACAAAATGATTAAAAATATATTTTTTCACCTTTAAATTCTTCTTTCAGAAAATTTTTCTTAGGGAAGACCCAGGAATGAAGACAATATAAATATTTACATATTTACAAACTATACTTACATATTTATATAAAATCTTTTAAATATAAATATAATTTCCCGCAAGTTTATTAGTATAATAAGTACCTTCACATGTTAGTACACATTTTTCTGAAGCCAAATATTAATAGGTGTATTATACTTTTTGAGATGATATCACAGTTTTGGACATTAAAGTGCTATCTATAAAGACTGCCCTCCCCTTCCACAAGGCAGAGTTGCTTCTGGCCAGTGGAAACTCATCCCGGACGGCATTTCCCAGCATCCCTCTGTATCTTGGTGAGACCAGGCTCCTAAGCCCCATTAAGTAGAATTGGGGAGAAATAATAAACAGCAGTAACAAAGCTGATATTTAAAGGATTCTTCCCCCTTACACTTCTGCACTCTGTTTTTCTCCATTGTCTGCAAATAGCAAAAAAGTTTTAAAAGACCTTGAGGGATGGTAACACCACATGATAGAAGAAATAGGTTTGGCTTCACCACATGGTAGGCTGCCACTGGACTTCTGCATTGAACCTGAGCAAGGAATAATTTCCAATGTAAGTAACTTTGACTTTGGAGTTCATGTGTTAAGACACCAGTCTCACATTAGTGACTAGAGATAATTTCTGAAATTTTCTCTGAGTTTTAAAAGATACTTCTTGATATTTTTCTTTTCAAACCACAGAAGCAATGCATCTTTTTTATGTAGTAATATAGAGATATTCTGAAACACATGCCAAATTATTTTCCTTCCCCCTATTCCTTCCTTTTTCTCCCACTAAATTCTCCCTCCTATACTCTCCAAGTTCCCTGTGATCAGTAACTGTTATTTATCTTTCCCTTCTCCTCTTTATATTAATTTTGAATGCATACAAACTCAGATATTTGTAAAATTTATGTCTACTTTCCTCCTAATTCTAAAAATAAAAACAAATTAAAAGGAGGTTTCTGAGTATTATGGATTCATTTTAAATATAAAAGCTTAGTATTATGCATAAAAAAATGAACATTCTTATTCAAAAATAATTTTTATATCTCCAAAGAAATTTTTGTTAGGACAAAATAAGAGAAATGGAAACAATAGATAAAAGGATATTCACAATTTAAACTGTGCTGATCCATACAGCAAAATTGCCCTCCAGGAAGATAAGACAGATTCACACTTGTTCAGCAAGGTCAGGCTGCTGCTGTTTCTAGTGTTCCATATTTAATATCACCATGGAAGTGTTGGTTTCATTATGTCAGTTCTATAATTCAGCTAATTTCCTTTTCATTTCAGTGTGGTATCTTATAATTATCTTTCTTTTTTATTTCAGTGAATCTCTGTTTTTATTATTTTATCAAGAACAAAGTTTGAGTTTAAATTATGTATCAAAAATGTTTAATTAAATAAGCCTTGCTTTTGAGTTTCTTATGTGTAATATTCTTTTCGCTGTTTCTGAAGGTTTTCAGTTTTATTTATTTCTTCGTTGGCTGACTGATTCTTTCTTTTCCTCATTATTCACCCTTGATTCTAGGCCTGATATTTGCCCATAAGCAGTGCTATTGATTGTTTTTGAGACTCTTATTAACTCTCTGGGTGATGTTACCAGGCTCTTCTCAGATTTCAAGCTTTGTGGTAGCCAAGTTCACACTATCAGATCATAGATGCCTGAGAAATGAGAGGAGTTAAGAGATGAATGTGTGCAAATCCAGCATCACTGTTTCACCTTCATTTCAGAAGAAATCAAGGGCATGAATTAAGTCATCAAAGTAATAAAATTTAAGGTTTCTTTGTACAAAAGGCCAGGTTTCAAAAAGAATCATAATGAGAAAAGCTGAAGTTAAGGACAAAGAGAAAAATAAAAACTAACATTTATATTACGCGCTACAGTTTCAAAGTACTTTGGCTCGCACTGTTTATTTATTCTTACAATGACTCAGAGCAATAGATATTATCTTTACTTTTTAAATGAGCCTTAGAAAGTTTATGTTCTGTGCCCAGGGCACTCAACCTGTAGGTAAAAAGCTAGGGTTTAATCCTGAGCCTTCTGGTTCCAGAGCCCATGCTCGTTCTTCTACGCACTACCGCCTCAAAGAAAATTATGATCAAAGATTCATTCTGTATGAGATATGATCTATTGGCAAAGTTCATGATGGACTACAGAAAGAAAATGCCTGTCTTAGACTTTTGAGACTGCTGTAACAGTTACCACATACTGGGTAAGTTACCATCAACAGAAATTTATTACTTACAGTTTTGGAGGCCAGGAAGTCCAACCAACGTCATGGCCCCAGCAGCCTGGGTGTCTGGCTTGCTCTCAGTTTCATAGATCATACCTTCTGACTGAATCCTTACATGGTGGAGAGACAAATGAGATCCTTTGAGTCTCTTGTCTTAAGGTCCAAATCCCTTCTTGAGGGTAGAATCCTTATGTCCTAACCTCCTAAAGGATTCATCCAACTACTACACTGGGGCCTAGGATTCAGCTATGGGTTTTGGAAGAAGAGTCTACAGCAATGCCAGAGAAGATCCTTCCTTTCTTCTAATCCACCTGTTCTAAGAATCTAAGCAGAATCATGCTACAACAATGTGCTTAAGCGTCTGGAGTTTGGAGCCAGAATGCATGTTCCAAGAAGTGTAAATTTGTACCTCAGTTTCCTCATTTTCCTTCTAAACTTTCTAGAGTTATTTTGAAATTAATTAAGGAAACGTTGTAAAGTGCTTAAAGTGATAGCTAGCATATGGAAAACTCCAGTAATTGTAGCTCTTACTATTTAGAGCAACCAACTCTAAGCCACACACTTTATGGCATGATTTGGGCACATGGTATCTAACCAAATGAAGTAGCTTCTTCCTCTGTGTTGGAGAGAGAGATTAAATATCTGAGAGAGGGCTCTAATATCCTCCAGATGAATCTTGTTTTTGAACTATTACAGGACATTGTCTTATTTTTTTTTGTTTTTAAATTTTAGTCTTGAATACATTGAACTGGAAGGATGGTGCTTTTCTTTTTCCTCCCATATCTGCTACAATGGCTAGTTCTTTTGTTACACGTTTAAAATACTGGCCATGCTCAGTGACTGTTTATTGATGGTAGCAGTGAGATTATAATGATGTTGGTAATCTTGAGAAGCAGAGTGTCAGAAAGCATTTCTTTGTGGCTGAAGAAAATACTTCAGAGAGCTTCTAGCTTGGGAAAATTTCCACCACTTTATTCCCCCAAAGAAAGCTCTGGCATGGATGTAGAATATACCATGAAACAGCCTACACAGAATGACAATTCACTACTTTGTTTATTGCTATTCTATGCTCTACAGAACCCATAATTTTTTTTAGAGAGAAAGAGAGAGAGAGATAGAGAGAGAAAGAGAAAGAGAATCAAGTTTTGAGTTTTTCACATGGCTTTCATTGCTCTGACACTTACTTGTGTATGTGGGTGCTGGGGTTTGAACTCATGTACTTGCGCATGCTGGGCAAGCGCCATAACCGCTGAGCCACTGCTCAAGCCCAGAATCCGTAATTTTTGCAGACCAGAAAAGTCACCTGAAAAGCAGATTCAGAGTGTTGGCCAGCCTATAATATTTCAATGGGGTTAACCTTAGTTTTTATTCTATATTGCTGACACAACAATGCTAGGCAAGAGATTATACCAGAAGAAAAGGACATTTATTGCTCTTCATGGTTTATATCGACTTTTGCACAATATCTGAAGCTAAGAGTGAGTCAGAAAAATGATGAAGGAAGATTTCACTTATTTATGAAGCTACCTGTGAACTTCCAAGGACAGTAAATGTTTTGATAGGCACTAATGATTTTGTAGATCTTCTAAAAATCTTAAACCATAGGTTGAGGCAGGAATGTGCTGCATACAGTGGTTTGAATCTTTTAGAACCTGAAGCTTCTCATTGACTCCTGTACCTAGTTGCATGCCTCTGTGTTTAGTATGGTGTCCTGATAATAAGAAACTGATAAATGTATGTGCACAGATGAATGACACCAATGCTTTCATTGATCAGCACAATTCAGTGAATTTCCCTCTATCCTTTTAAGAACACCTACTCACTAAAGGAGTTTAAATTTTTATAAGTCCAATTAATGTTTCTATTGCCTATGGTAAGCTGTAGGTCTTTGTGTTTGCAGCATCACGATGTTCCTGTCCCTTAGTTGATATCAAAACCACTGCTATTATGGCATCACACAAGTACAATGTGCTAGAGGAGCAGGGGAAAAGGTGAAATTTGGGGTTCTTAAAGAATTAGAAGTCTTCTACACTGGAGATTCATTGAGGCTATTGGATTGCCAAGGACCCTGTGTCCTAAACGGTGAATTTTGAGTGAAAGCCTATGGGAGGTGAAGGAGCAAGTCATGAAGTATGCTAGGGGAAAGTTCTCTAGAGAGAAGAAAAACAAGAGTAAAGGCCCTGTGCCAGAAGAATCTGTTATGTCCCGGGAACACTAAGGAGGTCAATATGACTGAACAGCAGTCAGTGAGAGGGGTAGTGTGGAGGTATGAGAGTAATGGAGGGACCAGGAGAAGAAAGCTTGATCATATAATTTCAAAAGCCACTGTAAAACATATTTTTACTCATAATGTTATGGAAATTGATTTGGAGAATTTTAAAAGAAGGTGGTGGAGTTGTGACATGATCTCGTATTTTAGAAAATTAACTTTTAATTTTAGAATAGGCTTAGATTTATAGGATTGTTGTGAAATGGTACATATTTTGCATATAGCCCATATCTGGTTCCCTCTATTGTTTTTCCTTACTTATGTTTTTATCACAATTGAGCCAGGACCAATTCATTATTATCAAATAATGACCAGTCTTTGTTCATATTTCCTGAGTTTTATCTTTATATCATTTTTCTGTTTCAGGTTGACATCCAGGAAACCACATCACATTTAGCCACCATATCCCTTTAGGCCTTTCTAGACTCTCATCTTCCTTGTTCTTGATGACTTTGGGCACTTGAAGACCACTGGTCAGTTATTGTAGGAAGTATCTTTCAATTTGGATTTGCTTAATAATGTTCATCTCATGGTTGGACAGGGCTTATGTACTCTGTTAAAATGACTACAGAGTGGAAGTGCCGATCTTATCAAATTATATCAAGAGTATATGTTATTATGTATTATCACTGTGGATGTTGGTCTTGATCATTAGACTGAAGAAGTGTTTATTAGATTTTACCACTGAAAAGTTACTCTTTTGACCTTTCTCTTTCCTTTGGAAGAAAGTCTTCACTTAGTCTGTTTTTTGCCTGCACTTAAGGGTTGGAAGTTTTGCTCCCTCAAGGGAAATTACCTAATTAAATTATTTTGAAATCTACAGGAGAGATTCATTTAACACACACACACACACACACACACACATCAGCCTATATTACATTCTTTGTTCATAATTCAATACTACATGCCCTATTTATGTCCTATTTGTCATTCCAGTCACTCTGGCTTTAGATTGAGAACTCTTTCAGTTGAGCCTTCTGTTCCTCCCACATAACTCACCATTGTGTGTGTGTGTGTGTTCATCAGTGTATGCACGTGTGTGTGCTTGAGTGTTTCCTTATTTTCTCATAATTCAAGATGCTTTGGGCTGTCTCATATGTTTCCTGCCATGGCTCTAGAATTAGCTACTCTTCAACATACCCAGTTCCTTTTGTTAGCAAAGCTGCAGTCTGGTTCCTGGTGTTCTCATTGCTGATGGAATCTAACTACACCAGACCCCCAAAATTGACACAGCAATGAATACATATATACAGTCAAATGCCACTCAAAGATGGGAACACATTCTGAGAAATGTGCACTTAGGAAATTTCATCATTGTGAGAGAATTATAGAGTATGTTATCCAAACTAACATAGCTACAGTGTCACTAGATAATGTATGGAACCATGTGATAGATATGGTCCATAACTGACTGAACTGTCATTATGAGGTGCATGAGTGTGTATCACTTCTTAATAAGATCATTCTTAAGACTGTATGGCCAATCTACTTTAAAAATCAAGGAGTTTAGGGAGATGATCATTATCATAATCTAGGGGAAAGGCATTAACAGTTTGCAGCAGGATCTGATATGAGGATTATTATTGATTACATTTATTCTACCGCCTGTACAGATTCTCCTAAAACTCTGCAAGGAATTTGGTCACCACACATTTGAACACTTACATGAGGCAAACTGAATACTTGATACAGAAGATACAACCATAGTGTGATATCAAATCTTGATATGTTCCCCCATGGGCTGTCCATTGTTTGACATTATTGGGATTGTTGAAAATACTCATTAAAAAGATGTAATTAAAAGTGTTAAGAACTAGGCTTGGAGTGGTAACAGTAGTCCCAGATAGAAAGAGGCAAATTGAAAGGATATCAGCAAAACTGACATTTAGGTTTTGGGAATTTTAATGAAAAATTTGGTCAAACCTGAGTTTAGGGCTGGAGCGGTGGCTCAGAGTTTACGGAATGTGCGAATACGTGTGTTCAAACCCCAGCACCCATGTAGAAAACAGTGTCCGAGCAACAAAATCCATGCGAAAACCTTAATAAAAAATTTGATTCTCTCTCTCTCTCTTAAAAAAAAAAAGCTAAGTTCAAAGACAGGTTCAAACATGGCATGATTCCTAAGATAGTGATGATCAAAAAAAGTAAAACAAAACAATCAACTCCAGAGTTGGTATCTTTCTGTGGGACGGTAGAGAGTACCCTATTTAAAAAGCAGCATATGACAACCTGAAGGTTTTTATGTATACTCAAGGGGAAATATTCAATTGCCATTTTCAAAAAGTGGCATTTGGAGATTAATCAAGGTTGGCTGATCTGTTGTCGTTCTTTCTTTGAAGAGTTTTCTAATTCTAGTACTCATTGAACAGTCTTCCTGTCTACTAAAGTTTTGTCTTTTTTTTTTTTTGGTCATATTTTCAAAAAGTATGCCAGAGGCAAATCTGTAAGAGCACTCACCATTTTGTTTTTGTCTCTTGACACAGCCTTTGTAGAAGGATTTGTAACAAAAAAGGTAACAGCTTCTTGGTTAGTATGTTAAAATTAACCATTTTCAAAGCTCCCCTTTTTTCTCCTTTCCTTTCTTCTCTCTCTCTTTCTTTTGCTTTTAATGGATGGTCTTTGAACTTGAGCTTTGTTTTCCTTCAATAACTGATAACCTCATTGTGTATGGTCTAAAATATCTGAATGGTAAATCTTTAAATATCTGAGAGTGCTCTTGTATGGGAAACTTTTCTCATCCATTTAATATGTGCATGTATATTGAGAGCATAAGACCATCATGTTTTCAGTGCTCCTCTTGACAGGTAATAATCATTGTTGAATATAGTTGATACTCGCACTTATGGAGAGTGACCAAGCATTTAATTGTTTCACTCTTCATCTCCTTAGTACTGTAAGAAAACAGAGGGACTGTAAATGCCTGGCTGGTTCTGGTCAAGTTTTATAATTCATTTATTATGAAAAATAGATTGAGACTATGAAGTTGTCATATATTACCATGCTAGCCTTAAAAATCCGGTTGAGTTTTAATGTTGTTTACATACCTGACATGAAGTTATAGATTGACTTGATAATGTCTGATAGCTGCTAAGATCAGGCACTTTTGTGATGGCTTCAAAGATCCTGGATCAAAAGGAATTCTTTAATACACTACTTCACACATTTATATCCTTTAGAGAAACCAGTTCAATTGACTGGACTACACTGTGTGTAGATAAATCCTAGATTCGTCTAAGAAACTCATGTAACAGATACTATTGTTCAAATGTGTCAGGGATTTAAGTGAGATCAAGAATGTGTATACTTCACCAAATATACATGTGAAGGTTTTAATACTCTCATTTCTTAGTGGGAGCTCTAAAACTTCTTTCTGTAAAATGGTGTTAGGTAAAAATTTTTAAATATACTTGTGAAGACTTTTGCAAATGAAAAGCATTATGCACATGTTATCATTGAATGCTTAGGATAGCTTTACAATATTAGTAAGCAAATAATATTATTTCATTAATAATAATTATTATTTGAAATATATGGAAATAATCAGATACAACAGCTAATCAATAGATAAAGGGCTAGAACTATAACTCAAATCTTGGCCTTTCAAGCTAATACACTCTCGACTAAACTATTTTATCAGGATTCAAAACAAATAAGAGCATACCACGTGATTAGTACCCTTGAGATTCAATTTTCTCATCTGGAAAATGACTATAAGTTAACCCTTCACTTATTCCACAAATTATAATTAAATATGATTTAAATCTCTAAATTATATGAATTATCATTTCATAAAAGTTTATGGATTATTTAGTAATTGAAGACCTCCTTTTTCTCTTTAAGGTCTGGTTTCATTCAAGTTGATCATAACTCAAATTTGAAAGTTAACCATAGACTAAAGGTTTAATATACAATAAACCCCTCCTACAATTTAGACTTTAAGATTTGACTTCAAATTTGCTTTCTTCCTCAAGCTCATGTTTTCCAAATTTGACATGATTATTAGTATAATCAAGAATATTTTAAAAATCAAAGATTGCTACCGTGTATTTTAATGTATGTCATAAGAATTTCCCATTTTTGCCTGTGCTTTAAAAGTTTCTGCATATGCCTAAAAGACTATTGTTGGACTAGCATGAGACCAATTGCAACACAAATAGAAGAGTATCATCCTAGTCAGTTTGGGTTGTTATAATAAAATACCTGAGATGGAGTGACTGAAACAACAATTCATTTTTCATTTTGCAGACTATAAAGTCCAAGATCAAGCCACTGGCAGATCTGATAAGATTTGGTAAGGATATTCTTCCTGGGTAGAAGATCACTACCTTGTTGTTGGATCCTCAGATGACTGAAAGATGAACCATCATCTCTTTGCCTCTTTTCTTATAGTTTGATATAAGCTTATATCAAACATGAGCGCTCTCCCCTCATGACCTAGTTAGCTCCCAAAGGCCTGGCTCTTAATTCCAATACACAGGATGTTAGAATTTTGACATACGAATTTGGGGAAGTTGGAGAGTCATTTCATAGAAAGTACCAGCCTAAGCAAAGAAATAAATACCAGCAACAATGTTTGAATGAGATAGTGAGAGTCAGAGAAAAGAAAGCATCTTACTTTTCAGTTGCATTATCCTCTAATTTTTCCCAGGGCAACATCACCTGAACTCTGAAAAAACGAACAATTAAAAAACACTCAAGTAGTGAATTTGCTAACTCTTCATGATCCTAGAATATCTAAAATGTCAGGTATGTCAGGTGCCCAGTCACAAGTGAGGGAGAAAGTTCTTTGTGTGTGTGTATGTGTGTGTGTGTGTTTACAAGGGACAGTGAAAGAGAGAAAAAGAGAGAATCAATTTTGTTTTCACGTGGCTTCTATTGTTCTGAGACTTTGTTGTGTACTTTGTGCTGGGATTTGAATGCCGGGCCTCGTGCTTGCCAGGCAAGTGCCAGAACCGCTGAGAAACCACTCCAGCCCCTGTGCACATTTTTTCAAATGAAAAGTGACATGAAATGCACACATTGATTAACGCTGCAGAGCAGAGGGACAGTAAAGAGCAACACGTTGTGAAGGTCTCAGGGGACGCAGCGTACCAGCATTGGTAGTCTCACCAGGACAAGAAAGTGGTAAAAACCAGGAGATATTGAAAGGAAATGTTCCCCTCTGAGAAGGAGGTTGGAAGAGTTGATAGCCTTGGTCCCCAACATGCTGGTTGGGTCCTGCTGGCACTTTCCCTGCTCGCCCCAACAAAGTCGGTTATTCTGTAGGAAACAGGAGTGTGTTTCGTGGGCTCTTGCTCACCCTTGGCTGTGTGACCAGCAAAAGCGCTCCTTTACCTTTATACCACTAGTTAAGGTAGGGGCCTTTAACTCTCCACAAAAGGACAATTAATAAGCTTTTAGTGAAAAGGAAATACATTTTAATTTTTCAAAAAGTTGCCAGTTATCTAATTTAGCCTTGCCTTCACTTTTAATAAGTGAAGTTTTACCTTATTTGTTTCAGTGTGTATTCTTGAAACTAGTTATGTCTTGAAACGGCTATTCTCTCTTCCATTGGATAAAAAAGGTGCAAATTGTCTTTCAGCTTGTTTTCTATTTAATTGGACTGTTTATTCCAACTACTGTATGTATTCATCAGAAATATTCTAAATGTATCTTTTTGTGGACAATCTCCAGAATATCTGAATTCAAGACTTCAGAGATCAACAGAAATATTCAGAGTAATTTTTCCTTTTTGGATATACTAAAAATTTCTAAATTGTATTATTGTAAATGTGACCATCTGTAAGAAATTTCAATATAAGTCATAGAAAAAAAGACCATCTTCCTGCTCTGTTTATTTTTTATTTTATTTTTTTAAGAGAGAAGGGCAGTGAGAGAGAGAGAATCAATTTTTATTGAGTTTTTTCACATGGCTTTCATTGCTCTGACACTTAGTTGTGTACGTGGGTGCTGGGGTTTGAACCCGTGTACTTGCATACGCTGGGCAAGCACTGTAACTGCTGAACCGCTGCTCCAGCCCCCCTGCTCTCTGTTTTAAT
The DNA here is from genome assembly GCA_004027875.1 of Aplodontia rufa. Classification (NCBI taxonomy): domain Eukaryota; kingdom Metazoa; phylum Chordata; class Mammalia; order Rodentia; family Aplodontiidae; genus Aplodontia; species Aplodontia rufa. The sequence continues at coordinate 184,102 of PVKS010000059.1, read as the reverse complement.
TTATGAATTTTCAAACTAACTTTTGGGTATACATTTGAGCAAAGAATTTTCTAAAAGCATTCATTACAAGTATTTAGCTAACTTTTATTTTGAAGCTATGTGTAGGCACCATTTGTAGCTCTTTATAGTCTTATTTAATTCTTACAACATCCCCATGACAACAGAACTGATATTATGTATATTTTTCTACTATTCATGTACAAGAATAAACAAAATAATAGTTGTTTAAGATGATTCAAGTGCCATAAACATATGAGAAAATGCTCTACATCACTAGCAGTCAGAGAAATTCAAATCAAAACTTCATTGAGATTCCACCTCACTCCTGTCAGAGTGGCAAAAATGAAGAATACAAACAATGACAGATGCTGGAGGGGCTGTGGGAAGAGAGGAACCATCACATTGCTGGTGGGACTGCAAACTGGTACAGTCACACTGGAAAGCAGTGTGGAGACTCCTCAAAAAATTAGGGCTGGAACTGCCTTATGACCCAGCTATCCCACTCACTCCTGGGTATTTTCCCCAAAGAGCTAGAAATGGCATATTACAGAGACACAACTGCATCAATGTTTATAGCACCTCAATTTACTATAGGTATATTATGGAACGAAGCCAGATGCCTCTCACTTGATGAGTGGATTCAAAAACTTTGGAACAGGGCCTGGAGGGGTGGCTTGGTGGTGAGGGCGCTTGCCCGGCATGCACAAGTACACGGGTTCAAACCCCAGCATCCATGTACACAACTAAGTGTAAGAGCAGCTAAGGCCATGTGAAAAAGCTCAATAAAAATTGATTCTCTCTGTCTCTCCCTCTCTCACTGTCCTTCTCTTAAAAAAAAAAAAAAGTTTGGTACATATATACAACGGAATTCTACTCAGCTATTAGAGAAAACAATATTATGGCATTTGCAGCCAAATGGATGGAGATGGAAAAAAATATGCTAAGTGAAATATCCCAAACTCAGAGACTCAAGGGCTAAATTTTCTCCCTCATTTGTGGAAGCTAGAATACAATCGAAAACAGTATGATAGATGGCTAACCTAATAATAACCTCAACATGTATGAATTTGTACACGAACAGGGGGAAACTTGCCTAGGATGCTGGGGTACATAGGGAGGGGGGCAGTAGAGGTGAAGGAATAGGGAATGATATCAAAGAGACTGGAGAGAGGGAATATGGGGAAATCAACTCAGTGGGGAACCTTCCACTTCCATGAGAAGTCCAATTAACACCTGGCTTAAGTAGGGGGAAACATTAAACCATGGGGAACCCAAAGGGGGAAACCATGGAATGGCATCAGCCTTGGCTTTCACTGTCATTATAAATTTGTTCTTGATTGTTTGATAATGATTCTCTCCTAACTGTAATACCTTCTTTAACGAATAAAAAAATGCTTCAATTATCCTTTCTTGTGAGATTCCTTTATATGTTATCCAGAACATATCATACATAGGTTAAATTCTCCGTTAAATGATTCATATTAAAAATAATGAAATGGAATTAAGAAATTTCAAATGAACAAAAAAAGACAAGTTGGTTATTTGCATATGTATATAATAAGAGATGTTTGAGAATTGTTTTCATTATGGATATCGTTCCCTGAAGATCATCTACCACTATCATAATTTCAACCACCTATTTTCTCAGCATCTTCACTAGTCTTTGTAGTTTAAAGCAAAATGTGCTTACTAAATTAAAAAAAATTATTTAAAATCATTTTTTCTAATTAACAGTTCTATAAAAGCACAAAAATCCAAATAATGCTGTATATATTTAAATATAAGATATTACATGTTGTTGACTCATGATAATTAACACGCTCATTTCTTTAGTAGTTCTGCTATGTGAAGGTCCTTGTTTTGAACCCTGGTATCCAGTAAACCAGTTAGTACACTGTCCTGTTATGAAACTCAGAAGGGAGAGAAAGAGACAAGAAACAAGTAATCAAAGAGATAAAAAAGAAAAGAAACCTTTTCATGAGGGTAATTGAAAGAAGAATGTAGAAACCAGTAATGAGATTGTACATTAGATAAAAAAAAAAAACAACAAAAAAAACTAGATGGCATGGTCAAGGAAGACCTCGTTGAAAAGGTGACAATTAAATTTCACCTTATTTCAGTGCAATGTTTTTTAAGAACACCTTAAGCTAATACTTTTTCTCTCAGAATGATGGGAATAATTGTCAAAACAAGATTAGGGAATCATAAACTATCAGAATTTAAAATGCTTTACAGATTGTCTATTTGAATACTTTCATATAAAAATCAGAAAATGGACATGAACAAAGGATTGGTGACTCATCCAAATTTTACAGAAAATTTATCAGAAATATTGAATAATATGCAGTTCTTTGGGTTCCCAAAACTCTATGTGTAACTGTGGTTACACATATAACTTTATAATAGTTACACATGTAATTTCATATACAGTTACATAAATAGCTTCTTGTATTAGTAACTTGGAAGAAAAAAATATTTTTGCACATCATTGCTTGGATCTGGAATGCATCCCTAAATCTCATGTATTCAGATATTTGGCTTCTGGGAAGTGATTAGATCATAAGGACTCTGATTTCATCAGTGGATTAATCTGTTGGTGTCTGAGTGAACTACTGGGAGGTGGGACCTGGTTGTAGAGGAAATAGGGCATGTTCCCTGGAAAGGATCATCTTCTCCCTGGCCCCTTCATCTCTTTCCCTGCTTGTTGTCTGCCAGGAGCTAAGCAGCTTTTCTCTGCCAAGCCCTTGCACTATGATGATTAAGCAATGGAAATGACTTTCCATGACTGAATCCTTTGAAGCCATTAGCGAAAGTAAACCTTTGCTCCTTCCAGTTGTTCTCGTCAGGTATTTTTGTTACAGGGGTGACAAACTGACAAACACGCCATGCTCATACAGACTGAAATGTATAAACAGTACCCCTTACTCTCAAACACATGATAAAGTACATTTCAAAAAACAAAAGAAAGGCTAGGCACTGTGATATACATCTGTAACCCCAGAGACTTGGGAGGCTAAGGCAGTAGGATCACAAGTTCAAAGTCAGCCTCTGTAACTTAGTAAGGCTATAAGCAATTTAAAAAGATCCTGTCTCAAAATAAAGAATAAAACAAGCACTCCTGGGGATAATTGCAATATCCAGAATATATACACATATTATATTATTTTGTTAGAATCTTGTAAGGTTGTTCAAAAATAAAAATAAAAAAAACAAGCTGGAGATGTGGCTCAGTGGTAGAGTTCCCCTTGATTCAATCCCCAGTACCTAAAGAGATAAAAAGAAAAACAAACTAGAAACCAAACACATAAACAAATAGGAAAAAAAAAGTTAAAAAAAAACAAGTCAAACAAAAATACCGATGGACAGCAACTAAATAATAATTAATTGGGGCCTACTTACTTAGAACAATTATATTAGAAAATTTATAGCAAATCATTATAACTGCAAAGATTATACACTAAACTTCCTTGTCACATGAAGATAAGTACAAAGAGTTAGATAGCTTTTATTTTCTAACTCAAGGACTCTTATACATTTAACCAAGAATGAAAATAGTATTTATCTTTGGATACAATGTGAAGTTTGGCATTGGGTATGGTGAAAAATACAATGGCCATCATTTTCTTTTTTGTTTTTTTTTTTTAAATATTTTTATTTAAGGAATTGAGTCTGTACAATCATAAATGCATTTAAAGTAATAATATGATGTCTATATATTCTTAAACCCAGAATTACCTCCTAGATCCCTCCCTATTCTCCCTCCCTCTCCCAACCCCCACTTATCCTCCCCACCCACTATTTATCTATTATTACTCCAGATTATGTGTTGCTGTGCCTCTGTTGGGTGTAATACATGAGATTAACTACCTTTCACACAAAAGGGCCATCATTTCAATCTGATATTTTAAATGTAAATGTTTCACAAATTGCTATGATTATGTGGACACTCAAAAAAGTTAACATTAAAATTTAGTTCATTAAAGACTCTCTGAAAGCAAGAAACAGAGAAGTATTTGATATCACAGTAATACTGTCCAAGAATGTGGACAATCACAGTCTTCTGGTTATCTGGCTTGATGGTGGAAGACATTTTAGAGAATTTTGAAGTTAACTTCTGTTATTATTCTACGAAAATTTTTCTACCTCTGATGTATCACCATTAACTGAAAAAACTTTTCAAAAGAAATGTAGAGAATAATGATCTTAAGTAAAAGAAGCGAAGTACCTATTGCAAATTCTTTCTGACATATCTGAAAGACAAGTAGAGCAAATTTGCTTAAAGAATAAATACTGGGGCTGGAGCTGTGGCAAAGCTATTATGGAGCTTGCCTGGTATAAGCAAGGACGTGGATTTAACCCCAGCACCACGCACACAACAAAATGTCAGAGCAACAAAGCCATATGAAAAACAATAAAATTGAATCTCTCTCTCTGTATCTCTCTCACTGTACCTCCCTCTCTTAAAAAAAAAAAAGAATAAATACTCAATTGTGGAGACTCATTACTTTAAAGGAAGGGACAGTCAGAAAGCCTAAGCTTAGCTCATGAATCACACAGGACCATTCATTGTATAACAGGGTGAATTCTATACAGAAAGTCTTCTCCATTTCCCATCCATGCTGCTTTTCCTGGCTAGGGAAAAAAGCCATGAAAATGTTTTTAATCTTTATCATGTGTGGTAACTCTTCTGCCATTGAGATAAGGATAGCTCTCCTTGAAAATCCCAATGCTGTCATTGGGAGCAGGGTAAAACTTTCTAAGATTTCTACAAAATCTTAGAAATCTTGGCTCTGACTATTGAGACCATACCAATTTCATCCTGTGCCATCCTAAAAACAGAATGTTACTACTTTCTCAGTAAATGCAATTAGGCAAGGTTTTCAGAAAATTTTCCTGAAATTAGCAGATTAAACTAAAATGTGGGGATTCCTGAGAGCTCATATAACACTCTTCAGTCTTCCCTCAATGTCTTCTTTCCCCTTTTCCTCTTCTCATGCTCCATTTTTTTTCTCTTTCTCACCCCTCTATGGTCTTATATATCTTTGGCTGTTTGAAATGCCCCTGGAACCTCTGCCTGCTCTACAGTGGTCCAAAGGAATTACATCAACACATATCTTTAAACAATCACAAGTTTATCACTGGGAAATTCAATTGTTTCTCCATCCTAATTTTTCAGTCATATCGCTAAGATCTCATTTGAGATACTGACTACACAAAGCAGCACAAATGCTTTGTATTGTATGGAACAGAACATAATGGGAAACAAATTTGGGTATCAACAATTTCCCCTCCTTCAGCAAGGTGATGTTATGAGAACAGAACTGAGCTATCACCATCAGCAGTAGCAATAGGAGACAGTCACAGTGACCTGGCTTATATCAGCAAACACTGGTGTGACACTAAGAAAACTAGCGTTTTTGAGACCTGTGAAGAGAGGGGGAGGACAACAATCTCCTTCTCTTAGTATTGAGTTCCAGCAGAGCTATCAGGAACAGGAAATTTACTGTAACTTCTTAGAGGACTAGAACTGATCTGCAACCTGGGAATTTAAAAGGTAAGAAGAAGGGTGTTAGGTAGTATTATTGCATTGGGGATTGAATACAGGGCATTCTGTGGGATTCCTGAAGAGCTATTTGAGTGGGAGCTGGGGTTACCATAATGTCCACAATGCTGTGGATGAGGGCTAGTCTTGAAAAGTCCTATTGTGTCATTGCTTTTATGACATTATTCCGCTCTTCAGTTTGAGGTTGTCTGAAAAGAATATGGTTACTTTTCCATTGCACATGAAATGAAGTAGCAATTAGGCAAAGCTCATGTCATTAAAACCTGTACTTCCTCTTAGAAGACCCAAGCAGAATCTGGTGCAAGTGCCACCTTCTTGAAGGTGTCCAAACTCTGACAATGATTTTCTCATGGTCTCAGAGTCCTCATTTAAAGTTTATAGCTGAAAAGAATACTTAAACTAATAGAGAAGGTCAAAGACATAAAAACCATTTAGAAAAATGTAGTCATATTTTAGCCATGTCATTTTCCTTATCTCTCTTGTTACTACCTGGGATGTCTTGAAGATGGATGCTTTAAAATTGGCATCAAGAGCATTATAATTATGGTGGAAGTTGTGACTGGGAACTAATTATTTGGTTTACGGATTACTTACCTTGTCCTTTCTCACCCTCAGTAATTCTCCTTCCAATTTTTTGGAATTTGCTTTAACTTTCATTGTAACATGCATGGTGCTCGCTAAATATAATAGGAATTCTAATAAGCTAACTATTTGGGGGTATTTATAGGGTTCTAAGGGCTTTACATATATTATATCTTTAATCCGTGGTGGAATCCTTGCAATATTTATATTATTATCTTATTTTATAGTTAGGACTTATGAAAGCCAAAGTTTTATCATCTCCCTTGGATAGTAAATGTCAGTACTAGGATTTCAAATTTAATTTGGGCTAGTATCAGTGACCATACTGTTACCTGCCAGTCTATGTTACTTCTTCAGTTTCAGTAATAGGAAGGCAACATGAACAAAAAACTGCCCTATTAAGAGCTGAAGTGATTTAAAAAGATGAATCCTTGAATTTACTTGGAACTACATTTCCCAGAATGCCTCCCTTGTATGTTTGTCCAAATAGATAAGTAAGTGAGATTTGGAAGGAATAATGGGAAGGAGCATCCATGACTCTGAAGGCTGAGTGGTCAGATTCGGGGAGACATAGGGGCTAAGGAGCTATTAGATTCTTACTTGGCCTCTATTTCTCCTAGTTGCTGTCCACCTGTTCTTCCTGACTGCTTGGCATTTTCTAAGACCAATATGATGGGGATAGGGAGAGTGGATGAAAGATTATGAGTGAGGGGTCAGTGAACAAATATTAGGCCAGGGGCATAAAAGGGAACCCCTTTGTAGGACTTCTGCTTTTATAATGCAAAGCCATAGACGATGGTGGTGGAGATGTGCAGAACATTGGTCTTGTCCTACTCACCATTTGGAAGGCTTTCTCCGACTTTGGTGATGAACAAACCTGGAGCCACAGGTATGGGTGGAGCCACATCCATTGGGAATTCCCAGCATATAGGTGGTATTTAGAGTCAAGAGACAGGTTGTGATCACCTAGGGAATGAGTGAGAGGACGGAATCCTGGGACTCATCCATTGATAACCAGCAAAGCAGACTGAAAGAGAACATTCTGTGAAGTAGTAGAGAAAATAAAGTTTTGGGTGCCAAGTAGAAAGTATTATATGAGGGAGAGACTAATCAGCTTTGTAATGCCAAAATAAATGAGTAAAAAGAGTAATCAGAATTGACTAAAAATTAGTTTTGATCATTAAAAGGAGGAGGAGGAGGAGGGGGAGGAGGAGGAGTAGAACCTAAGCTACCAAAAATAAAAAGAGACAAAGTGCAAGAAATGATATCACTGCTTCTAGAAGGCCTCATTCACCTTCTCTGATTGAAGTTTCTATCTATCTGGAGCTATCAATTTTTTGCTGTTGTTGTTTTTGTACTAAAGATTGAACCCAGAGATGCTTTACACTGTACACTAAGCTATATCCTTAATCCTGACTTTTAGTTTTGAGATAGTCTTGCTAAGTTGCCAAGGCAGGTCTTGAACTTATCATCCTGTTGTTTCAGTCTTCTGAATCATTGGGATTACAAACATGTGCCACTGCACACAATCTTTTCTATGTCTTAGTGGTAGATACTGCACCAAAATTTTCCGTGTTCCCCTAGCATTTTCTTCGTACCTCCATTGTAATAATTGCTACCATGAATTACAATTATATTTAAAATATGTTTTTCCTTTTGTGGAAGGTGATCATGTAGGAAGCACAGACTATCCATTATCTTTGTATTCTCCAAATCTGGTATGTTTGAATGCATAAATTAAATTGAAACAGATTTTACTGTGCACTTAATATAACCCAGATATCTCATCAGGAGATTAATATTTCTACAGTAAGTTATTCTATGTGATTGGTGGTATTATCTAATTATCTAATTTCAGTCCACATTTTACATTTCAGGAAGCTCTAATTTGTAGCATTTAAATGTGCACATATGTACACACATCCAGAGAATAATGTATGCATGGATGGAAGAACTGCAATTTGAACTGAATCAAGCTTCAAGACTCATAGTATGCTGAAGGTATCACTGAAAAACTAAACAAATGAATAAAGGGATGAATATGCAATACTTTTTTCAAGGATATAACTACTGGGTGACTAACTATCCTCAGGGTGCACATGCAAGCAGCTTGGCTCCTGGATAGACCCAGAGACAGTACCTTGGGCAGCAGCACGAGTGTTAAATTCTTCATCACCAAAATCAAAACCTTCGTATATTGCAAAACACTTTACATGGACATTTTTTTCAAAAACAAATAAATAAAAGGGATCTCAGCTGATTTTTTAACAAATTACAGTTCTGGAAGTTCAAGCCTTAATTTTCTTTCCTTTGTCAGGCTAACCTGATCACAAGTTGCATCTTAAGCATCTTTAACTATTCTGTTTTGTTTTCCAAAAGTATTCATTTGCTGATAGTCCAGATTTCTTATATTTGTATTTTCCTCCATTTTGAATGAGCCATCCTGGCCCCTCTCCAGGAATAGACTTATCTCCTCAGTCTCTGGGAGGGCTGCCAGCTGCAAGCTCTCAGATGACAACCTCTCATCCTGGTGATCAGCCTTGCTCAAGGTCACACCCTCTTCCCAGGGATTCTTGTATACAATGACTGATTGATGTATCAATATAAAGGCCACTCTCTTGTTTGAACTAGGGCAACCCACAATGGTCACCACATCTTCAGAACCGCCAGTAGGATAGGCTAAGACATGTTGAGGCTGCCTTGTAGCTCACTATCTCCCTCTCTCCAATCTTGCTTCCTTCCCCTCCTTTCCATGAGATAGTCCCTGATAAGCTCCTGCTCCATCATTTCTATGTCAGAGACAGATTCCCAGGGAACTTGACCTGTGAAACCCCTGATTTTAAAAGCTATCACTACATTATAATGCCCTCAGTCTCAGACAATTTCAGCGGAATGGTAAAGTCACAATGTGATTGCGTCTCCACATCATACTATTCATTAGCTATGAGATGTTGAGCATGTCGGCAAACACCACGAAGTCTCAGCTTATTTCCTGTATAATAACATCTGTGATAATGAATGGAACAAGAAAATACAGGTAATACTTCTGCATTTTAATCACTGGCATATTTATTAACACAGAGAAGCTCTTAGCACATGAAAAAAAGGGTTATTATTAAGGAAGACATTCACCTCTGAAATACGGAAGAGTCAGTGGAGATGATCTAATCTGATTTAATTTCACAGATGAAGAAGGATTCGTTTGTTCAAGATGCATAGTTGGTTGGGGCAGAATTGAACCAAAATGCAGGATTCCTCAATTCCCCTAAATCATGCTGAATTCTTGGTCACCAAACATCCTGACAATTTTAAAAGGGTACTATATAGGAACAATCGTATTTTACTTGTCAATGCTTAAGAACACTGAAATCTTCACAGAAGTGAGTGTAGTTATGCCTAGGTTGTGAAAAGAAAACATTAGAATTCAATTAACATTTTTAATTCAAGCAAACTTTTGGAAGAATTTGTATTTCTACTCCTGAGCCAAGTTACATGGAAGTGAAAGGGCCAGCAACATTTGGCTAAAAAAAAAATCTTCCATATTTTTGAGAAATCTTCAGGACATGACTTAGATGAACTAAGAATTTATGGCTCTACTGATCATCTTACTGCCATAAAATAATGAAAGCTTGTCTGTTCCCCAGGCATAAATTATGCCTTATTTTTCTCATAAAAATTAAGACCCAGGAAAAACAGTTTTAAGAAGAAAATTACCAAGACATATAAAAGTTATCTTACTTTATCTGGACTTTAAGTTATATAATAAGTGACTGTAACAGGCAATCCAAGAATTATTTGAGCCACAGTTAAGGCATAAACTTTAATTTCTTTCCTCTCTTTTTTGAGTTGATACTTAACACATCAACAAGTATTTATTGAACACCTACTAGAAACACAGCAGCATCTTTCTTTATTTCCCAGAAGAGTAAAGCAAACTCCTTTAAAATTTCACCATGAACTCAGTCTCATATATTTGTAGAAGATATTTAAAGTGTAAGTTCAATAAGCAATCATCACAGCATCTTTGTATAAGCTTCAAGAACCTACATTTCATCGAAACCTTCATTACTCCATCATATTTGCTCAAAAAGCATATGTTGATATGTAATAATAATTAAAGATACAATTGCTAGGGCACTTACTGAGACTGACCAAGTACTTAATAGACACCCTAATTCTTAAGGCTCATGCTATGGACTGTAAAATATACGTGTTCCAAATTGATTTTATAATTCAAATTTTACAAGTCAATTAACACTAAATACATTTCACATTGAAATGGTGTCACAGGTGAGTGGAACTTTGATGCTCGTTTCTGAGTATAAAGCGTGAAATATTGACTGTATTACAAAGAATAAATATCAATAAAACAGCAGGTCTCTGATAAACAGTTATAATTACCAGAAGGATCTGCCCATTTACACATCAGGACTGCTGTCTTTGTACATCTTATCCTATTACATAACTATCAAATAAAAGAGTAATTCCAGAATGAATAATAGCGATCACACAGAGTACTGCATAGTTAAATAATTTCATCTTGGTGGAAAGACATTTGTATATAATGTTGAAGGATCATTACAACTCTGAACTAATACCAAGATACTCTCTGTAAAACCAACCGGTTCCCATCAAGAGGGCATTTCTCTGGTGATTTTTACAGTTTTGTTGCAGTGGAAAAACCGAGAACTATCCATTTTAAGACATGGTGCTTTTTCATCTTTAACTTTTAGTTTTGGGGTATTTCCTTTTACAAAATCAGAAGTCCTTAAAAGAGTGAATTTGGCACTGTGACAAGAACTTCTTTTGCTTTTCGGGCAAGCATCTCAATATTCTTTTTCTTCCAGTGCTGTGATGGGCACACTAAGAACAGTTTCTTGCTGAGCTGCGTAGCTCCTACAGATGAGGACAGCAGGAGACCAGGCAGATAGCCAAGGCAGTGCCAGAGAGGGGCTGAGATCAGAGCCAAGGCTGCAGAAGGAGATCTGCTACACAAAGGCAGAAAAGGGAAAAGATCTGCTCTGAGCCCTAAGGTGCTCCTTAAAGCCTGCTGGGTTCAGTTCTCCCCCGCCCTAGGTTGACCTGGACTTCTAAAGACTGGGCAAGAGCTTTATTGAGATGCTTGGTTTAGAGTCGCAACTTTGCATTATAATGGGTTTGCTAAAGTCTCGTTGATAGAAATAGCATGCAGGTGTATGGAGCCCCTTGGATTGATTGATAGGCCTCTTACAAGCTGTCACTCAGGAGACTCTTCAAGTTCCCTCATTGGATGAGATTTTGGTCGTATCTCTCCAAACCATTTGCTTTTTAAAAACTCTCTATTGTCCTTTAGGATTAGTGCCACTGTCCTTCTGGCTGAGCAAGATGGAGCATTCCAGTGTCACTCACAAGTCAGTCAAATTGTGACAAAAGGCAGTCCTTCCTGTCAGGATCTTGGGGAGGAGGGGAGACACCCAGCAGGGGCTCCTTTTGCAGCAGTTAATGCTGTAGTTCTGAAAAGAAAGAGTGGGAAGTAGCAGGAAATTGGAATTAAGTCACCTCCAAATCAGTGCAGAGTTCAATCCTAACTGGTGTTTGTTTATAAAATAGCTCTCTAAGTAATTCCCACTGTTTCCCATTTAACCTCTTGGACACATGTTGTTCACCCTACTGAGAAGTTTTCTTGGAATTAGTTGTTCATAAATGTGCTGAGTTTGACACCAACAGAAAGGAATTTGGGGTCAAAATTACTATTTTAAACTTAGGCTTTTGGGATTTATAAAAGATGTTTCCGATATGCTAAAACAGCTGGGGAAGACTTTGAGATGTATAATGTAAGCGAGACTTCCTAATTTCTATTACAGGTGAGGAAAAACAGGCCTCTAGGAGCTTGGCTGACTTTCTCCTGCACCTTTACAGCTCTTGATAACATCTTGCAATCCCCAGACAGGCAGGGAACTACCAGAGGGGGAAGCAAACCCCTCAGAGCTCCCCAGACTCCTACCAAGTTGAAACTGCTCTTGAGGGGGATCCCCTAGCTCCTCCAGTCCCAGCTGAGGGGGTTTCCATCTTTTAGAGATAAAAAAAGAGACATTTGAGGTCATTAATCCAATTCTTTTTTGAGAGGTGAGGCTGGGATAGGCAGTTGAGCTATTCTGATGACCCAGAAATTACATGTATTCATTTTTTTCTTTTTAGATGAAAGCATTTCTTTTCCAGTTTTTCTATGGCCCTTTTACAAGAGAAGAGGGGGGAAAAAGTCCAACATCTTTGCTAGCGACTCTCCTTTTCTATGTGCAGTCTTTTATAATCTATCTTGATTCTCAGCCCACACCTTACTCTCTTTTTTTGTACTTTGTGTCTTTTAATCACCTAAAGAATCTGACTCAGTGTCCTTCCTTCTGGATCACAGGCTACTTTTCCTTCATCTATATCTCCCAGGAGGATGGGGGAGGGGGGGCAAAGCCTTTTTTCCTGTGTTGGCTCCTACCCCACCAATATAACTTCTTTTCTCCCAGGTCCCATTTGGACTGTTATTCATTCCTGAGATTGACTTTTTAGAAAAATTTTTATGTAACAACAGGAAAAACTAGGAAATTATCTCAATATTACAAAAGTTAAAAGGTGGTCTCACATATGTGTGCTTGTAAATGTTTACGTGTATGTAAATGTTGTACTATATGAACGTGTATCACAGAAGATCATAGAAAACATTTGTCTAGGTAATTGTTTTATTTAGTGCAATAAAGACAAGCCAAAATTAAAAAGAAAGTCAAAATAAGAACATTCAATAGTTTCTTTTTGATAATTTTTCTTTGAAGAAGGATAAGCAGTTACGTGATAAAGTATTTTCTACTTGGTGAAATATTTTCTACTTGGATCATATTTATTGAAAGCCTTCCCTATAACTACACTTTTGCATGAGATCTTAGGACAGTAAAGGTAAAATAGATCTCCAGTTGTAAAGGAAAATAAAATAACAGTCATTAAAGCATAATGGAAGTCATTCAGTTATGAAAATTATTGATGGAAGGGCCAGGACCAAACCTCGTTCCATTTTAGGATCTGGTTATAGTTTTGACTACAGGCCTCTGAATCATGGCAGATTTCTTTTGGGGAAAAAAATCTTTCTGCTCAAGTTCCATTTTTTTTTTCCTTTCAAATGAAAATTATTTTTTTTCTTTCCATCCCACACTCAAATATGTTCAGTTTTGCCTAATGTCTGAAGGTTTATATAAAACAATGAATTTGATAGTTGGTAGCCCCCTTTAAGTTGGCATTTCTAGCTTCTCTGATATGCCAGGTACTTGGTTATGTTTAGAATGTTATGCTGCGTTTTAGTTTCCAGCAAACACATAGGTGATAGGAAATGCACATTTGAAACAGTCACCACAGTAGGAATACAACTTTCTTTTTACTTTGGCTACTTGCTTCTTTGATTTATATATTTATCCATGAATCTCAATAGATGAAATATTTCTCGTAGAAATTAAAATCACAACTTTAACTTCTATTTGCCTCAAAATGTCACTCTTTGTCTGAATTTTGAAAATCTCTGTGCTACTTTCTTGTTCCTTTTATAGCAGTAAGAGAGAAAAGGAAGGAAGAGATATTCTGAAAAACACCAAATGAACTGTGGGTGAGAGAGAAGCTCTCATGCTGCACTGTGCAAGACAACTAGAAGATGTTGCTCCAGCCCACTGTGTTATAGAAAAATAAATCTCCTGTGCTTGTACAAATATGTAACATACACTATTATATATAATTATAATGCATCAAAAAGAAAAAATCTTCATATTAGTGGTACAAAATTAATACTTCTTAAGACAATAAATCTTCAGGTCCTTTTTGTATATCATGTAACATAATCCTCAAAGCAACCACAAGAAGACAGAATTGTGGAGATTTTCATGTTCTAAGGTCATATCCATCAAGCTCCATCAGACTCTAATGTAACCATTCTGTGTTCAGAAGCTTTTCGTTTGCTTATTCATTTACATTGTAAATAATCATTGGTTACAGGTTGTGTATCAGAAATGTGCTACAAATGAAGAATTTAATGCTGAGTTCTTATAAGAGCTTTTAAAATAATGGAGGGGGTTTCTGTTAATCACATAATCATATGTACAATTACAACTTGAACAAATAGTATTCTAGAGTGGAGGAAATGGGGTGATAGGATGAGGAAGGGTTCCTTGAAGAAATCAAATTTGAGATCTAATCTCAATGATAGGTGAGTGTTAACTAGGTAATGGAAGTTAGTACCTGTCCTAAAAGAAGAAATAATATATTAGCTAGTCTTCTGGGGAAAGGAAACTTGCCACATGTGGAACTTAAGAGGGCTCATGATGCCGGGACATAGACAGAGGGAGAAATGGTACAGGCAAAGCTTGAGTGAAATAAAACTCCTGCAGACCAGTGAAACCACAGTTGTGTAGGCAGTGGATAGAGAAGGGCAAGATTGGAGTGGAACTAGATTGGAAAGAAGTACCAGATGATGGGTAGGTAGGTGGCAAAACTAGCTTTTTTTGGTGAGTGGCAGAGACAGAACAACTATAGTTTCTAGGCATAAGTGATTCAGATGCTCAAAAGAGAGTAAAATACAGAATCTGGATAAGAAAATCAACTCAGACGGTGACAGTGATGAGATCAGTTCCTTCTGAAAATGTGTTAGAGATGGTTAGCAGGCGTTATGATAATGACTCTAAACATCTGGACAGACTGTGCTGTAAATATATATTTGGAAATTTTAACATTTAAGTAGTGTTTGAATGCTTGAAGAATGAATGAAATTTTCTGGTGAGAGTATTTCCAGTAATAACAGTAGTGAGCCAGGGATGGAATCCTTATGAATACCAACAGTCAAGAAAAAAGTGGAAAAGTAGGAAAATGTGAGGAGACACAAATATTTGATTTTTATGAAGGTAAGTAGTAAATGAGGGCAGTGATGGAAGTCATGGGAGTAATAAAACAGTGTCAAAAGTAGCAGAACTGTCCTCTAAGACCAAGGAATTAGAAAAGTTAGCAATCAGGAGTTCATAAGCATCCAGAGTGAAAGAAGGAGAGTGATAAAATCAGAAATCAGATTGCACTAGACAGGGAAGTGAATGGGAAAAGGAAGAGGAAAATAGGGACATGGAAAGTCTGTGGATGTGGGTGATGTAGCCTCAATAGAAAGAGTTGTTCACAACGGGTGTTTAATATGTACAAGCTAGGAGGGAGCCAATGGAAGTACAAAGATTGAAGGTGTAGGAATAAAGGGCAATAAATGAAAAGCAATATCTGGAGGGCAAGAAATGGTTGATGCTGGGTAGAATGAGAGAGAATCTAGACTTTGGAAGCAAAGGAAAGAAGCTATATATATATGTGGATGATTGATAGTTCGCTTACTTCTTTCCACCAGGGGTTTATTCCATTCGTTAGGGTTTTCTGCCAGAGAGGACATGTAAATTCAGTAGTACTACATAAGAAAACAAATGAGAAGGAGGAAGGAGTGATGATTTGGTGTTACTGAAAGAAAATTATGTGTAGTTCATATCCAAGATCCAATGTTTCTATCACTGTGACCATGAAGCTCATGTGCGCATGTGTGTGCACACATGCTCACACACCACTTTTAACTTTTCACAACCTTTGCATTCTGTGTGGAATAGTGATATCTTTCTCATAATTTTGTAGTTTGGGTTACTCAAGACAGTATACATCCTCTTTACATCCACCAATATTCAAACAGGAAAGAAAAACCATTCTTGATAGTACAAAGAAATAAATTAAAATAAGAACTTGATTACAGAGGAGCTGAGGTAGCTGAGAGGACACAAAATGACAAAGGCAACCTAGAGATTGGACACAGGAGGCAGCCACAGCTACCCTTATCTTGTTTTAAGAGAGTGTAAGAGAGAAAGAGCGTTAATTTTAGGTTTTTATCTGGCTTTCATTTTTCCTCCACATAGTTGTGTATGTAGTTCTGAGGAATGAACCTGGGTCCTTGTGCATGCCTGGCAAGCACTCTACCACTGAGCAAACTTTCCAGCCCCCACTCCTATTCTTGGAGGAACAGAAAGAGGCTTTACAGGAGCTTCAGGTCAAGGATAACTTGATGGAACCAGGCAGACTTGGCTCTACAGTAGCTAGGACTTTAAGGGATAGATAGCTCATACAAACTGGAAAGAGAGGAAGCTTAGATGAAATTTTAAGAAAAGGGAACTAACTTAGAATGCCTCCCCTTAGCCAAACCAACATGGATGCCTGGACAAAAGGAGGTCTTGGAAACGTAGTTCCACATGAAATAGCACAGAAGCAGAAACACCAAAAAAGAATCTGAACAAAATAGGCAAAAGACAAATCACAGGTATGTGGATTTATCTATCAACATATCTGGCATGAAGTAAGTACTTAATGAATGAAGCATTTATTTGTTACATCAGTCTATTTTAAAGAACAGAGCTGGCAATATTGGTTGAAAATCAAGGTGAAATAAAAAGTCAAAGAATTACATTAGAGTGTTTGCTTATAATATTTGAGTTGATCTTTGGTTCTGTTTATACAAAATAGCTAAGTTAACCTCTGGTTTCTGAAATATTTCCAGGATTTACTCAATCACAAAATGGCCAATATATATTTTTGGGAAAGTTTTTGAGAACTTTAAGAATATTTTAATCATGTCTTAAATTTCATAAAACCACTGGCACTGCGCAGTCACTCACATTTTACAGCAAGGAAGCAGAGGCCCTGTATACCATTCTTCAGCTCTAGTACCTCGTGGCTATTAATATAATATCACTACCAGCGCAACAGGATATACTGCTGGAAGGATCTTGTCTTTGAAGTAAAATGAAACCCTAAAGCTTTCATTTGCCTAATGAAAATCTCAGCCAGAAAGTTTTCTCCTTTCTGATCACATATGGAGTCTTCTAAGCTCACTTTGGCTTGGGACACCAGATGCTGGCCCTGCACGTGGCATTCTCATCCAAATCTGGAGCAGGTGCTAATTATCAGAACAGGAAACAGACACTCAATCCAAAGAAAATTCCTCCCTTGGTTGTAAGGAGGGCAGTTCAGTGACAAATTATAAAAAGATCCCTGTTAACTTACTGCCCAAATTTCCAGTCTGTGAAGGTTATTGTCTTCTCCCTGGCCTGTGACTTACTGAGAACTTAGGCACAAACCTTCAGACCTCACTGAAGAAAGAGATACTTAAATATGGATGTGATTTTCCTTCAAACGAAAGGTGTTTTTCATTAAAGGGCAACATTAGACCACCTTTAATAGCCAGCATATTATGTAGAAAATTATTGCAAGTGGATCTGAGGAAATGGGCACTAACACAGATGTTTCTGTGTGGGAGCCTCTGCCCTTCCTCCCTTTTCCAAATATACAACACTGAGTGGAGGCTGTCAGGGTCAGGAGAAGAGGAAGTTCTCAGATGCCAGTGCAGAGCAATGATCTTCAAGTGGATGCCATGCCGACAGGGGTATGGTGTTAGTTACAAGGAAGTTAGGAGGCTGAGAGTCAAAGAAAGTTAAAAACAAAATCACTATGAGGGGAAGGGTCACAGAAGGAAGCAGAGAGGAGAGTCAGAAGGAAAACATCTGTAGGCTTCGCAAGATCTGACAGGGAGGGAAGCAGGAAGACTGTTTTTTCTTCCCCTTGTTGCATATGGCCTGGTTTTGATATCCGCCCATTATTCTTGTAACACTCTGAAGTCCAGACCTCAGAGGTGTGGAAATGAGTCAGTCTTCCGAAACTGGAGGCCACCATGCAAACGTTGGCACCTGTCCTTCTTCAGTGCTATACTCATGCTTCTTTTACCACACACTGAGTCCGCATCCAAAGCTTCAGCTGGTGTGTGGACTTCCTGTGCCTGGAATATTGGGGACATACAGTCTGGCTTCCATCTCACTGCATCTTCTTCACACAACGCCATTTCCTGATATTTCACTGAGTAAGATTTATGGTTATTGACTTCTGGGGCGATTTGGGAAAGTAGATCCAAGCAATGTTGTGTTTTGTTTGTTTTTAAATTGTTTTGGTCCTTAGATGCAATTTCATAGCACATTATCAAAGTATGTCCTTTCTTTCTATTGCAGTTGGGTTATTTTCCCCCTCCATTGTCTCTCCCTACTTTCACCCAACTCTTTTTCAACCAGCACCCCCACTGATATGATCAATTTTGGGTTTTTGATATGAATGTATCCTTATAAAACATATGATTGTTAGAACATTTTAGAATGTAAATGAGATTGTACTGTAAAATTCTTTCTGCTTCTATTTTTCATTCCACTACACTTTTAAATTCTGTACATATTTCTACGTGTGGATTTATATATCTAGAATATTAATCTACCACATTTTCATTATCCATTTTTCTACTCTCATATTGATGGATTCCTTTGGTACCTCAAAGTCTCTTCTTCTGTAAAAATGGTAATGATGAACAATCTTAAACATGCTCCCTTAGGAATCAGGATCAGAAATCCTTTGGGATATATATCCAGCATAAAAATAACTGGGATTCTGCCTACATACACACATTATTCCCCTCACTACTATCAGACTGTAAAGCAAATATTTAACAATTCGTTTAGCCATCTGTTTTCCATTTGACCTCCAAACTACAGGAAAATTTCGAATCAATACTCTTTAGCCTCATCTCTCAGTGTTCCAAAATTTCCTGTGTAAATTTGCTTCTTCCCACCTGCTGTCTTTTGTAAAACCACATTATGGCCCACAGACATTCCGCTGCATCAAAAATTAGACTGGGCTTACTTGTGAAACACTTGAGTTACCTTTATTAGAATTGATATGGATTGAGATACCACAATATGATTTTTTAAAGCCATTACTACTACCAACCTGATCATTAAACACTTGAATTTGCAGTATTTTCAAACCATGCTGACAGTCTCAGGTAAGATGTACTTTATGCTGAATAATGCGGGTAAAAAATTCAAGTTCATTTCAAAGTCCTCTGATTCTGCATGAAATCTTGCATTGACTCTTGCAGCATGAGCAGGCATAACCTCATAAGAAGATCAGACAATATTGCTTCAATAGCAAAAGCTATGAGATATGAGTCTTTCATAGTTTTGGTAAGAAATCTTATAAAATTTCTGCAAATCTTTCCTTTTAATAGCCAGAAAGTGTTGGCATTTGTTGATGACATGTGTAAATCCACATTTATAAATGCTGAGTAAGAAAGACTGAATTACATGCTCTCCTGGTTTTCCTCCTACTTTAATAACCGCTGCTCAGCTGTTTGGCTGGCTTTACCTACTGCACTGCAGGGCTTTGCTTTCACCTGCACCTTCTCTTTCAGCTTAGAGGGAGCTTCCCTAAGAAGCAATGTAAGGTAGTCACAGAGAGTCACAGAGCCCATTTTATTCTCTTTTCCGTCTCCCTTTCCTGCCCCCGTGTGTGTGTGTGTGTGTGTGTGTGTGTGTAATCACCCTGTCCCATAAAGTACACATTCCACAAAAGCAGGATCCTTCTCTGCCTTGTTGAACTCTGAACCTAGAATAAAATGGATGACCACTAGACTAAATGACTGATGTAGGGAATTCTGGTGGTGTGTTCATGCAGTGATGGAATCCCTCTTCTTCAAAGAGACAATGATACAGGAACCACACAATTTGTTTATTGCCATCTGAGCTTATGCCCAGATCCCATTGTAAAGTTCTTCTTTTGAGTTCTGAGGAGGCTATTAAATGTGAACCTAAATCTTGGAACATTTTCATATTTGGATGGCATCATAGAATCTTGGTATACTAGAAGAGAAGATATATATTTAAGATGGATGTTTAAGATGGCTGCTTCTTATGCTACAACCTTGAAGAGCAGGGAGGAAGAAGAGCAAGTAACATCCTCACACAGCATTTCATTGTGCTATGAACTTTGTCATGAATAACCATGGCCATACGTGGCCTGGATTCAGACAAATTCATTTATTTTGCATGCCTCTTGAAGAGTTATTGGGATGGGAGTGTGGAGTAGAGGTGAACAAAAGGGCCTCCTTCCCATATACTTTTACTTGATCGCCATCTTTTACCCAACTTAGCCATTACCTGCCATCCAGCTGTCACTTTGAACTTTAAAGGAGGAGAGGAAGAGACATTTATTTAAGCATTCTATAATATTCAAAGCACTTTTACTATAAAATGATCTCTTTGGATTTTACTACAACCTTGTGTGGTAGACAGGGAAAACAAATCATCCCCACCTTAAGGAGTACAAGACTCTTGGATTCATGCTAAGGAAGTTTGGCCAGAGCCTTGGTCAAATGCAGTAAAGTGTTGTCTACTCTTGTTCTTCTAATCATTCCTTACATTTGTCAAGTAGTTAGGACAGGGCTTTCTACAGTGTTCTTTGATATATCAGTTCCTATAATTTATCTTACTAATCGCTAGGGGTTTAGTTTGTTTTTTAATTTCTTTTAGCTTCCTACAGACGCTTGTTTGAAAAAGTCCAAAGACATATTCTATATCATTTATACCAAGTTTCTGCTTTATAATGGATGAGACACTACTGAAAAGGTTCAAACTGAACAACAACAACAAAAAAGCAAAATAAACTTCTGTGCTGGGGAATAGAGGAGTCTATATAGGACTTTGCAGCCTATGTATTCATGATTAAAAATTCAAGCTTTCTATTTTCTTACTTTCATGCAGAAAAGATGAAAAGTCTACAATTTACACAGCAAAATCTTAAACTTCCTTACAGTAATCAAAGCAACTGTCTCTCTTCTATGAGAAGGAAATCCAATGCTTACAATTTTGCAGAAGGAGGTCCTTAAAACAGAAATCCTGTTTCCTTGGCATGTGTATTAAATACCTTTCACTTACATGTGCATTAAGTTGCTTAATTTTAGTTGAAGTTTGAGTCTATACTGGTCTATGCCACACTTCTTGGCTCAAGCTGAAGCTAAAGCAACAGGGCATGTGTTTTATCTCTGAAGGATATTACTGGGTGAGACACCCTATAAAAGTTAAATTTATTTAATACTTGCAGCAAGCCAACACTTTTATGATTAATATGGCTATTGACCACAGCCATTTTTATATACTATTTCTAGTTTGTGTTTGAAGATATCAATAAATCATCTAATTTTACTGAATTTGGGGCCCTGCCTAAGAAACTTTGATCCAGTTTATTGAGCCACACACAACAGATTTGCCATAAATAATTATGTTTTATTCATGGCTTTCCCCATTCCACTTAATAAAACATAAAAACAAATGACGGAATAAACTTGGAAGAATAATAGTAAAAGCTGGGCAAATTCTTTCTATACTAACTGAAGTAGCTGCACAAGTTTACTATATTTCACGTTGCTTTGTTGGGGTGTGTGTATGTATGTGTGATATGTAATATTTTTTCTCTGACAGCAGTTTTGTTGTATATGGATGAATCTCGTGTATTGCTGATTATCTTTCAAGGTTGCTTGTACATATTAATCTGCTTAATTTATGATTTTGTTGGAAGTAGTTAAATGAGTAAATGCCCGAAGGAGGCAGTGGATGGTTCTGTCACAAACTACCATTAGTGATTTACCTTTAATTACAAATATTTCTCTTTGTGTTGTTAGCACCTTCTATGACTGTGTACAAAACTTAGAGAAGGACCCAAAATAATGCCTGGAGTAGAGCAGCACATGCGTGCAATCAATCTTTTTTCCACCCTTCTATTTGCTTTTTCAGTGGGAGAAAGCTGCATATCAGAAACAAATATGAAAATTAAATCACAAACTCTGCCACTATTCTAAGGAAAGTATATGAAAACACTTTTCACCAAATTATTTGTATTAGCGCAAAAAATAAACATGATAAACTAATAAAGAAATATCAACATTTATTAGTTTTCTCTTGATTTTAAGTTGTGGTATCTTAAATAAGTGAATATCATATTTTAAAGTACTGAACACAAGGGTTATATAAAAAACATCCACCAAATATTTATTGAATGTGAATGTGTGGCTTTATTATTACTTGAAATCAAGCAAGTTGATTTCAAGTAATAATTATAAAAACTCTTTTCCAAACAGCAACTTATCACCCACATTGTTTACTTGAAGGACTGTGACTGATTTCATTATAGAAAGACATTGTCTTATTTTCGTACTTTGTCTCCCAAATACTCATGGTTTTGTGTGTTAATTACAAAAAGAAAGGCCCCAGAGTTATTCAAATCACTATTACTCAGCGTCAGGCTTCCATTCTAGGCATATCATCCAGGTAAATCAATTATCTCTGCAAATGCACACATGTACACAGTGGGTACATAATATGTAGCAATGTTTTAGAAATATTGTTTGGATTTTAGCCACCATAAGACTGAGTGTGAGAATTTTTTTTCTACATAAGAATAAATATCTGTTACCTGAATTAAGACAAAACTTACATTTAACATTTCTTTCATCACAATCTAAAAGTAAAAAGGTTTGGACAGGGAAATAAAAATCAACATCAACCCCTTATATCCTCCCAAAGTTCTACTAGGTGGAATAGATGTATGTTATTGTCTCATTTATTTTTTAAGAGAGAAGGACAGTGAGAGAGAGAGGCAGAGAGAATAAATTTTTATTGAGTTTTTCACATGGCTTTCATTGCTCTGACACTTGGCTGTGTACGTGGATGCTGGGGTTAGAACTCGTGTACCCTTGCATTCTGGGCAAGTGCCGTAACCTCTGAGCCACCACCGCTGTAGCCCCGATTGTCTCATTTTATAGGTGAAAAATTAATTTTTCAAAATCACCACATAAAGTTTGCAATTAGGTTTCTGGAGAAGTAGAGGCATGCAAAGTAGGAGATCAGAGAGTTTAATAAGGGAGATATTTATAAAGTGGTGAAGAAGCATTATGAAAAGTGACAAAGATTTGTGCTGTGTGTGGAGGCTGGCAATAGTTGAGAACAGCCTCTATCCCTCTACCTGAAAGGGATCAGAGGAGAGAGAGTCCCCAAGACCCAAGAGTGGGCCACCACCTAGGTCATGTGGCCTTCAGTGAAAGGCCACACCTATGTGAGGAAGATAAAAGAACAAGCACACTCTTCTTACTTTCCTGCAACCCCAGTTTGGTGGTCATAAATATCCTTAGTTTGTTTATCATGGAAGGTCGTTATTTCTTTGTCAATTCTGAAGGATAACTTCGCTGGGTATAGTAAAATAGTTTGGCAGTTAGTTTATTTAAGGGTTTGAAACATCCTGCTCTATTAACCTTTAGACTTTGTGTTGAGAGATCTGCTGTGATCTTGATGGGTTTACCTTTAAATGTGACTTGGTGTTCTTTCTTGAAGATTTTAAAGTTCTTTGTTGATTCTATACTTTTGGCAATTTACTGATAATAATTCACAAAGAGGTTTTCTTCTGGTCATGACTATTAAGGTTTATAAATGCCTTCTGTGCTTGAATTTCTATGTCTTTCTCAAGATTTGGGAATTTTTCCGTTGTTATTTCACTAATACATTTTCTATGGCTTCAGCCTGTTTCCTACTTTCTTATCTATTCCGATTGTGTTTTGTCTGTTAATGGTGTCCCATATATTTTGAGTGTTCTGTTCATTGTTTCTTATTTTTTCTTTATTATTGACTGGTTTCAATAGTTCATCAAATCTTATCTTTATATCCTGATATTATATCTTCAGTTTGACCTAGTCAATTTGTGAGGCTTTCAAATGAGTTTTTAATCTCACTTATTGAACTTTTCAGTTCCAAGATTTCTGTTTGATTCTCTTTCACAATCTCTATTGAATTGCTTATTCATATACTGTATTGATTTCCTTAACTCATTCAGCTGTTTGTTTATATCATCTTGAAATTCATATAGATATTTAAAAACTCATTCTTTACACTTCTTTCCTGGCATTTCATTCATTTTGAGATCTTTGGAATCAGTTACCAGAGAGTCATGAACTTTAAGAAGTGTCATATTGCCTAGTGTTTTCATATTTTTCATGCTTTTATGTTGACTTTGCTCATACATTGGCAATGATATCTCTTCCACAATTACATGAATTTCTTCTTAGTAAGCAGCCTTCTCTTATTGTGTAATGTTGAGTTTAATGTCCATTGGACTTCATAGTGTAATTTCACTGGGGTTTCTTTGGTTTTGATTAATGGATTTTTGACTCAAAGTGGACTGTGTCAGAGCCTCAGAGACCCACTTTCTCTGCAGGTCTTTCATTAGTGGGGTTCTTTCAATATTTCAGGCAGATATTGTATGGATGGCTGAATATACAGGTTTCACACTCCATGGTTATTCCTACTGTATGTCAGCAATGTCTGATTTGACAGGGCATAGTGTAAACTATTGGGAGGTCCCTTGAAGAAAAAGTGTATACAGCTATTGTGTAATTTAATTCTAATATTACTATGGGGCTGAACGTCCTGGAGTGGAGCATAAGGCCCCCTCAGACATGCATACCTGAGACTGGATTGATGACAAGGGTCTTATTTTACCCTCCCATTATTTAATTTGAGGTATCAGACAAGGTCCAAGCAGGGCTAGGTTGTGGCTGGAGTAAGACACAATTTCACTGTGCTCTTTTCAGAGTATGTTCAGGGGCAGAGGACCTACTCAACACATTCAAAGTGCCAGGCTTAATCCCTGGCACCACCCAGAAGGATATAAACAAACAACAACTGCAACAACAATAAAAATCTAGATAAAGAAGTAAAAACAAAAGCCAAACAAAAATAACCATGATCATAATACCAACAACCACTTAAGAGAAAAGGAGAAAAAGGGCAAAATAAAATAAAAGTTAAAAATAATTAAAAATTAACTTAAAAAGGAAAAAAGAACTCTAAAAAATGAAAATTAGAGTAGATAAATTTAAAACTTAAAAAGAATATAAAAGTGAAAAATAGAAGAGAAAAAAGTATAATAAATATTAAAAGAGAGAAAAAATGTACAAATACACAGAAACATCAGTAACAAAATTAAGTATTAATAAAAAGTAAATTACATCAGTAACAAAATGAAGCATTAATAAAAAATTAAATTTCCTCTCCACTGAGTTGCTCAATAATTTGAGGTCAGGACTGACTCAATTATGTGGGCCAAAGGGGAGACATGTGAACCATGCCAGTCAGAGCTTGTTTCATGACTTTTTCAGCTGTGTTCTTGGTGAGAGCAAAGTGTGGGGGTTATTTAATCCCCTTCTTTGCTTTGTGGTTCTCACCAGGCAACCAGAGGAAGTAGACTGTGACCAGAGTCAGGTGGGAATACCTTTCATCTGTCTTGTGTGCAGAATGAGTGAGCAAAAACTCAGGGCTTCCCAGGCCAAGATTTACTCCAGAGCTGTTTGGGCTGCACACCTCCAAGTGGAGCAGGTGCCTTCAATGCAACATGTCACCAAGCTTGTGTGGACTATTGAGCAGATCTGATAACTGGTTCCTCTAGTGCTCTTTGTGCTGCATGCTCCAAGGGCAGGACTGACCTCAGGTGCTAACGGACACATCAAGGACTATGGCGCTTTTTGTGGTGCACGCTTGTCAGGAAGGTAAGAGAGAGGCCATGGAGTTTCAACCCTCTATGCTCATGGAGATGGGGCACAGGGTGGTGGCAGACTGTATAATCTACCAGCCATGACTCTGGTGTTCCAAAATTAGCTCCCATGTGAAATGACATTTGACTGGTTGTTTTCCTGGACTCCTGCATCTGGTTTCTTTAACTATCAGTTCTGAAGTGGAAACAACCACTATTTCTTTACATGTTGCATTCTGGTTTCTTGCCACACAGAATTCTCAATGGGTTTGTGTCAGAGGCTCTTCTCCTGGCCCAAATTGACTCACAAGTCTTCTACCCATTAAGTTAGTATAATAATATTGCTGTGGGGACCCCAAAATAGGAGAATGCAGGGGCTGGGCCTTTGACCCCTAGAGCAGTACCTCGAACAAGACCTTCTCAAGGTGACTCATCATTATGGCACCATGAGAATATATTGGGATGTACAGAGAACTTCTCCAGAACCAGTCCGCTATTATCCATTTAGGTTGCATTTCTGCGAGGTTTCAACTGCTGTGCTGGTGGTGCTCACTGGTACTCTCCCTTTCACCTCTACCTTCACCCTCTTCTGTGTTGCAATGTGGTCAGTGCTGTGATGCTGTCTAGCCCTCTGTTCCAATATCCAGAGTCTTTGGGTTTCTCCAATTTTCTGCCTGTCCACTATTTAATTTCTCCCACATTCAGTCACCTAGAAACATAGCTGCTCTCCAGCTGTTTTGATTTTATCTTGAAGAAGAGCAGGTAAATGCTGGGTACCTCTAATCTGCCAGCTTAAATCCTCTGAGCTCAATTTTCTTTATAAAAGTAGTGAACTAGCATAACTATCCTGTCATCATAAATTTACAACTACACATAGATACACAAACACACAAATATGTGTACACATAAGAGTATACATAAACATGTAATTTTTAAGATGTGAACTCTTAGCCTTTCACCAGATTATGACATTTTTACTGATGTTCTTCTTTTCCTTTAGTTTCACTCTGCAGTTCTTTGGGGCTCACACATTCCTAAACTAAGTAGTCCTGAACAAAGGGCTTTAACTGTACTTGTATTTAACCCACCAAGTACAAACACATACAGCTATATTACTGAAAGCTAATGGGAAAAAAAAAGAATTAGGATCTGATATTTCAAAATCCTAGCCACTTTTTCATCAAAAGTAACTTTGCTAAGTTCTTTAAAATATGGATGGATGTATAATGTTGTGAGGTGCTGAAATGAAGTTGGGCCTACAGTTAGACATAGAACAGTCTGAAATCTGCCTTAGATTAGTTGTGCAGCTTTAGAGAAGTTCTTCTGCAAGTCTGGATGGAAAAATAAAGGCATGCTAGGCAGCACATTCAGATCATTTCCTAGGTCCCTGTTTATTTAGAAGAGAAATTGAGCTCTAATCAGGTATAACCTAAGAGAAGGAGGATTACTGGTGAGACTGTCAACCTCTAAAATTTGCCAGTCTCTGCAATAAAAGACTTGTCTCCATAGCATAAATCTTAGAGGTCTTATGTTGTTATCAGTGCACTGGGTAGTTTTAATTCCATTCCTCCTATTTCTAAGCATTCCAAGAAATATTTTGTAAAAATATTTCTTCTTCCACCCTACTACACCCCAGAGAAGAATTTTTGTAAAAATTTCTTTCATCTCTTAAAATTTTTCAATGCTATTTGATCACCCACATAATATCTTAATATTGTTGTAGAGTAGAGCTTCCAGACAATTGGAATTTTCTTATCTTCCAAGTACTATGGTTACATAAGATCAATAGCTTCCTAGCCTAAGACTCAGAATCATATAGGGAGATTAACACAAGCTCTCTCTCTCACACACACACATGTGCACACACACACACACACACACACACACTCACATAATCTCTGCTCCCAGCCTAGACAAACCACATGAGAAAATTCTGGAAGTGAGGACTTTAGATGTATGTCTTCATGACACTTCCTTGGATGATGCTGATGTTATGGGTCCACAGACTGTTGCCACATGATTTGTAATGGCTTCCTCACTCTAAAGACCCGGAAGTGAAAGACATTAAAGAAAGTAAACACTGGTTCAATGCATTTCTATACTCCCCAAGGAGATTTTATTTATCCACAGATGCATCTTCACCACTTTAAGGAATTTGCAGCAGCCATTATTACCATGCAGATACACGGGGGACTAGAAAAGGTAAGGAACTTGTGAAAGGTCATGAACATTGGAAGAGGATACAGAGCTCCTGATTTGCAGTGCAATGATCTTTAAATTATAGCGATTCTTATCAGTGGAATAATACTGAAGAAGAGGGCTTTAAATGTCAGCATCAACTCATTAATGCTTTCTCCCTCCCTCAACTTTAGGCCAAAGGAAAGAAATTCCTTCTTCTGGGTATGCTATGGTTTTCCTCTTTAAATGAGCCCATTAAAATTGTCCTCTCCTCTTCCTTCCTATCTAGTCTCTCTTCGTTCTCAGTTGATGAAATAATGTACACTACTTAAGATTCATATTTCCTTTCTAACTATGCCTTGAAGCAGAAGGATTAACTTTCTCAGCTTCTTCCCCAGCAGTAAACTCTAATTGGCTGACAGCTTGCTCAGACAAACACACAGCCCCTGAGGGCTTTTATGGTAAAAAGAAAGAAAATATGGTCACAGATCCACTATTTCTTTATCTATTTCTCCAACGAAGTATAAAAATAGGACTGCATCAAGAAAGCTAAAACAAAAATGTTAGACACTGGCCAATAAAAATTGAAAATCACCCAATATCATTCCTCCTTCCTTGAATTCTTCTTCTATTGTCCCATATAAGAAAATATTCTCAAATTTGTAAATGTCAGTCATGTGTCACAATGCTTTGATGGATCACCTCAGCCAGAAAGCTTATAGTTGTCTTGAAATTGATCACTCGTTCGCCGCCTTTACATTTGCTTTATCTATGCCAGTGTCTGCTGGAGACATTGATATTTTCCCCCTCAACTTGCACTATATTCATTTTAGACTGCTAGCAGCAATGAGCTTTGACAAGGACTGGCCCTATCTGCCAATGCAATCTCATGTTCATGGGCATGGATTGACTAAGTCTCCCCCAGGAAAAATAACCAATGCATGAACTCCCTGACATTAGGGACAAGTATTGGTTCAATTGACCTATATTCCAATGCTTTCTCCAGGATTGGCACTGAGAAGTGCTCTCTTCTAAGATATGAGTTTCAGAAATCTAAACTGCTGCAGCCATTTTGCAATCATGAGTAAAGCTGCCGTACAGATGAAGCTGGCATCTTGGAAAGCGCAGAAACAAGAACACCACACAGAAATACTGCCTGATTCATTTATTTTTTAAAGAGAGAAGGACAGTGTGTGAGAGAGAGAGAGAATCAATTTTTATTTAGTTTTTCACATGGCTTTTGTTGCTCTGACACTTAGTTGTGTACGTGGGTGCTGGGGTTTGAACCTGTGCACTCCTGCATGCTGGGAAAGCGATGTAACCACTGAGTCACCACTCCAGCCCCTGCCTGATCCATTTTTAACAGCAGATTTTACAGTGATAAAATGTGTCAGAAATATTCAGAGCTGGGATTTGTTCTTTCCGTTCTCCATTAAGCCAAGTATATAAAAAAAAAAGGTTTTAATAAGATTATAAGACAATAGATTAAAGAGGATGTCATAGATTTCAGAAAATCTTTTGGTAAAACCTCTTGTGAAACTTTTACATCCTGTGGGAAAATATAGTTTGGGTGAATGATCAATTAAATGTCAAGGTCCTCCAGGGCTGTGTCACAAGGCTCTGGGATAATCAACTTTCATATAACCGACTGGACATAAGAAATGGAAAACTTACTTAGCAAATTTATAGAATTGGTAAGAGAGATATTCTATATAATGAATGAATCTTAATTTTAAATTATCACTGTAGTCTACAATAAATAAAGAAGATGAATTTAAATATATATGTGAAGTTTTGCATTTTAATAGTGTTCAAATAAGGATAGATGGGCATAGAAAAGTAGTGATTCAGTGAAAAATTCCTGGATTTTTAGTTTACAACAGACTTCATAAGAACCCAAAGTATGACATGACTATTTAAAAATTAAGACAGTTTTAAGGCTATGATTAACTCGGGAATAATGTCTCTTCTTCCCCAAGAAAATAAAAACCGATTGTGCTTTTCTTGTGCTTGAATAATTTTTGGAGTTTTATGTTCAATTTTGGCATTTTATCTGTTAGTAGGTCCCACTTGAGAAAGTTCTAAATTTGGGAATTTGGGTTGCTAGAATTGTGAGGTATCATAAAAACTCTTTAGAAGAGTTGGGGCTTTTTAGTTTGGAAAGGTGAAGATTGATGGAAACCAAAATAGCAAACTAGGAACATTTATTCATTAGGCAAACAGATGGTCCACTTATTAAATAATTGGAAGTATGAGAGATACAAATATGGACAAGATTTGAAGATGCAGTTTAACCCAAGAAAAAAGGCATGAGAGTGTGGAGTGGTGGCTCAGTGGTGGAGTGCTTGTCTGGCATGCATGAGGACCCAGGTTTGATGCCCAAGACAACATACACAACTAAATGGAGGAAAAACAAAAACTAGATGAAAAAAAAGTTAAAATCCTCTCTCTCTCTCTCTCTCTCTAAAACAAAACAAAACCCAAATGCAGGAGAATAAGAAAGTAAGATGCATATGCTACTATTGAGGCAGGAGTAAGGGACCACTAAGCTAAGCATGGCAGGCACTAGACTGTAGCTTAAATCTAGAAGGAAGAGCACGAGGCTCCCTCGGTAGAGAAAAATATTCTAGGATGGCAAATAGCAATGGCAAGACAAAGAGATTACAAAATCCAAGTATCCCCTTATGATTGTCCTTACTATCCAAACTTGAGAGAGGAAGAAGGGGAGCTTAGAAGGGAAGCAGAGATTATATTATATAATTAAGATAATTTGGTCAGGATACAAAAAACAGATTTGAATCCTAAAGAGATTTAATAAAGAGAATGAATGCTTAAAAATAACTATTACAACTCTGAAAGTAAGGAAAATTAGTGGAGGTTAACTATGTTAACAAAAGGAATATGAGAGTTTGGAAGGATAACTACATTAACAGAACAAAAAGACAGCCCAGAAATATATCCAAGCATTTATAAATAGGTGGTATATGTAAAGAAGGAAAATTTTAAATCTATGGGGAAAAGGGATTTATTCAATAAATGAACTAGTTTCTGAATTGGTTTAATGCTTAGGAAAAATTAAATTAGAATTCAATGTTACATGTTCAAATGAATTCCATGTGATTCAACAATTTAAATACAAAAACATGAACTCTTGAAATAACTAAAATTTACATGAATAATTTCAGAGTAATTAAGGCTTTTCTGAGTGTATATCCAAAAGAATGAAATGATATCCTATAAGAGAAACAATTGATATAATTACTTTATCAAACTAGAAGGAGAAAGAGAAAAAAAGAGACGACATAGGAGAAGAGGAAGAAAGAAATGAAATAAAATCAATAAGAGATTGCTACCTCACTGTATCCATCTGCACTCAGATCTCTTCTTTCTGTATTTCTCATTTTTGTAAATCATATTCCCATTCTCCTATTTATTCAAATCAAACCCTTAGACGGTGTCCTTAACTCTTCTTCCCTTTTCCCTATTTCTTCACATCCAATCCCTCTGAGAGTAATGTCTGCTTTAACAATCAAAATATATTCTAAATCTGCCCATTGCTCTCCATTGCTCAGCTATGACCCTAATCCAAGCATCCATCTCCGCACTTCCTGTATCTGCTTCCTAAATGATTTCCCTACTATACTCCTGGTGCTTCAAGATCCATCCTCCAATAGCAGTCAGGGTGATTAAAATACTGTGGTGATGTTTATCATTTGCTTGACTTCTATTTATTGAGAACCTACTGTGTGCTGAGATTATTCAGGGAGTTAAGACTAAAGCAATAAACAAAATCAAAATCTTCACCTTCATATGAGATACTATGGTTGTGGGCACAGAACAGAAGAAGAAAATTAAAAAAAAAATAGTTAATTAGTATTTTGCACAGTATGAACTGTGGCAAAATATGAAGTAGGAAAGGGACATGGGAAATGCCTGGGAAGTCATCTCCTGCAGCTGTGTGCTTTGTGCAGGGCATGAATGCTTTGCAGAGGGGATGAGAGGGACTGAAATCCCAGCAAAGCAATTTTTAATACTTCTGCCCAGATGGGGCATATTTTTCAAATATATCTGCCCAAAGTGGGGATCTTTCTTATTTACGCAAAGGCACAATTTGTGGGCTGTACAGATGGTTTTGTTTTAAGATGACCATTGACTCAAGTTAAAAACAGAGTATAAGAGCGTAAAGAGGAATATAATTTATGAGATTATTATAAAATTCCAGGAAAAAGTTATAGTGCCTTGAATGTGACTATAGTGGTAGGGTTTGTGAGAAGAGGTAGATTTGGAATGTATTTTGAATATAGTAGAAACAAAAATTTTCCTTTTGGTTGCATATGTGAACATTCATATTTAGCCTCCAATATACATATATTCAATTTGAGCCTTTTAATCTCTTAAATATCATCTATGCCCATTCTCTCTGATGCTCAAAAAATTTCAAATAGATTTGCCATCCTTTCTTAAAACCTTAAAGAGTCCAAGTCCATCGACAGTTCAGGGCCTTGGGTTTTCCATTCTTGTCCTGGGTCCATCATCTCCCAGATCCGTTTACATGGCTTATTCATTCTCATTGTCAATAAGCTTACATGGCACCTGCTCAGAGAGGCCACCTTGAACACTCTATTTACAACATGAACTTGTAGGCACTCAAAACTCTTCTACTGATTTGTTATACATAACATTATTATCACTGATAAATAATTAATTTCTTTATTGTCAGTCATCTTGATATGTAAAATCTATATAACAAGGAGCAGTAGCTTGATCTCAGTGTCCAGTAATTCATAGCTGTTCAGTAAATATGCATACTTCTTTAATTGGAGTGTTCCAACATTTGACTTAGAACTCCTATTGATATTCATATTTTTTCACTACTACTACCAAATCTAAACACTCCCCATTTTGAAATGAATTAAATATTAGTTGAGTGGGCTTACATTTCACAAATTTGTGACAAGGGCGAATTTCTTATTTTCCACTATCCCATTCTATTTGGAGGCACTTAGGGAATATTAGGTCAGAAAACCATCTGTTTGTTTTATATTTCCACATAGTGTACCATTTCACATTGCCCCTGAAAATTATTTTATGTTCATAGTATCCAGTTATGTCAGAGATTATAAAAAATTAGAAAGATGAAGATAAATTAAGCTTGTATTAATCAGAAGCAATCATTCAGAATGAAGTATGTTAGTTCTAAGTCGATAATACGATATTTTGTTATCACATACATAACATCCATTATGAACATGAAGGGTACATAATTGTCTATTCATAAGTCCTGCCTAGGGGTGGTTTAATTCTATTGCCAAGCTGCTAGAAACTCAATTGATGCAGTACAAATTAATGGTCAATGCTAAAATACAAGTTTATGAGATTTAGATCCAAAACAGAGGCTGTTACAAATAACATTTCAATTATTAGTTCTCCTGGTGGTCCTTAATAAAAGAGATGAAATAGTCATCATTCTAAAGCCCTGGTTAGGTTCAAATTTTCTTAATATGCCTATAGTAAAGATGTTGTGGAGATTGATAGTGTATTTCTTTATGTAAATATCTCAGTTATTTCAAATTCTTTTGTGTGCTAATTGGCACATAAGTAAGTAATTGTAAATAATAAACTACTCTCATATAACTGCTGTAAAATAGACAGTGTAGGCTTATTTCCTTCTTCTCTGCTCTCAAAACAACAGATCCACATCGAAAATACCAGAATGCATACCTTGGAAAATACTCTCAAGCTGGCAGTCAGAAAGATAGGGGTCAAACTGCTTTTATTAAAATGCTCAGAAAGTGAGAATCTCACAAAATAGAGTCAAGGAAAACAGGAAATTTTCATTTGCATTCCTACAAATATTTAGTAAAGTCAGAATGAATGAACAAGGAGATAATGATATATATTTAACTGAGAAAGCTGGGAAACATGAGCCACCATGCAGAGCAAGACCAGTTTACCCCATGGTCTAGGTGAGATCTGGGTGCTCCCCTCCCACTATCCCAGCCTCCATTCTCTATCTCAGTTCAGGAGCTTTCTATTTGCTCTCTCAGCTTCTAGCCTTACTTTTTTAAAATCCACATTCCTTACTAATGCTAAAGTAGTCTATTTGAATCATATGCCATTGCTGCGTAGACATCAGATTCTCAAATAAATTTTCCCTGAAACCAAGGTTTGATTGTTCTGGGCTTCCTTCTGCATTAGTATTCACCATATTCTACTGGAGCAAAGTATTGTCGTATCCTTCTCTCACTGGCTTACTGGACTTTAAGTTCCTCAAAGGCAACTTCAAAGAACTGTTCATGCATCCTCAATGCCTAAGAGTACATACTCAGAAATAAAGGGTTAGTTTCAGTGATAAAAAAGAAATTTAAATTTGGTAAATTTATTTTTTTTCTTAATAATGAAAATCAAGAGATTTTTTTGGGATTCAAATGTTTTCTAAATTTATATAGATGTCTATTAAAACATTTTGAATATGCTGGTCTTTTTGACATGTGGTGAAGTAATTATACAAACTGTATTAAAATATACTTTTTACCAATATTAACATATTTGAATTCGTAAGTTGTGAGACCTCAAAACCTCACAACTTACTCTATCTCATTTCCAAAGTTGCTTCAGTGTAGGCTGTTTGTTTTATTTTGTTCTCAGTTTCCAACATTACTCAAAGCAGGTTCTGTTTTGCTAAAGCTTATGACAGAAGATACACTAGAAGCTCCTCTGTTTTTGGAATTTTGTAATATTATTACAAAAAAGATGAAAGTATTAATGATTTTATGCACATACTAATAATTGTGTGCTTAAGGCCAGAGTAGCATGTACAAGTATTAATAAAAACATAATTGGCTGGAGCTGTGGCTCATTGGTTATGGTGTTTGCCTGGCATTTGCGAGGACACAGACTTGAACCCCAGCACCACATATACCATGAAGTATCAGAACAATGAAAGCTACATGAAAAACTAAATAAAATTAACTCTGTCTTTCGCTCTCAATATCCGTGTCTCTTAAAAAAAACATATTTAAGAAAGAAAACTACAGATCAGGCTACAAAGATGCAAAATTTGCAAAAATACTTAATAAAGTATCATCAAAATGCATTTAAAAACACATTAAGAAAAAACACACCATGATAAAGTTCATTTCATCCCAGGGAGGTAAGGCTGGTTCAACATACAAAATCAGTCAATGTAATTTACCACATTAATAGAATCAAGGATAAGGATCACATGATCATCTCAATAGACACAGTAAAAGCCTTTGACAAAATTCACCACACATTCATGTTAAAAATGTTGGAGACATTAGGGATAGAAGAAATTTACCTCAACACTTTGAAGGCTATGTATGAAAAAAAATAAGGCCAACATCATGCTGAATGGAGAAAACTGAAAGGATTTCCTCTAAAATTAGGAACAAGACAAGGATGTCCATTCTCATCACTTCTATTCATTATAGTCTTTAAAGCTCTAGATAGAGCAACTAGTAAAGAGAAGGAATTCAAAGGGACACAGAAAGGAGTAGAAGAAGTCTAATTATCTCTGATGACAGTACACTTTTATCTGGAAGACCCCAAAATGTCCACTAGAAGACTTCTAGGACTGAGAAACAAATTCAGCAAAGTAGCAGGATATAAGTCCATATATAAAAATCAATAGGTTTTCTATAATGAATCTGCTGAGAAATAAATCAGAAATACTATCACATTCACAATAACCTAAAAAAATAAAATAAAATATTTGGAAATAAATCTAGTCAAGGAGTGAAAGACCACTACAAAGAAAACTGTAGAACACTTAAGAAAGAAGTGGAAGAAGATCTCAGGAAAAGGAAAGATCTAGCATACCCTAGGATACACACAATTAATATTGTTAAAATGGCCACACTAGCAAAAGTAGTATATAGATTCCACACAATCTCTATCAAAACACTAATGACATTCTTTACAGAATTAGAAAAAAATTAAATCCTAAAATTCATTTGGAAGGAAACAAGACCCAGAATAGCCAAAGCAATAGAGCAAGAAGCCCAAGATGGAGACATCATGATATCTGATTCAATTTATATACAAAGCTATTAAAGCAAAAATTGCTTATTATTGGCATTGAAACATATAAGAAGATCAGTGAAACAGAATAGAAGACACAGACAAATCCATGTAGTTATAGCCATCTCTGTGGTGTCAAAAACATATCTGGAGAAATGATATCCTTTTCTCCCACATTTTTTATTGGTACATTAAGGTTGTAAATAATTATGGGATTTGTTGTTACGTATTCACACATGAACACAATGTAAAAATTAAAATTTGGCCAAATTTCTTCCCCAGCACTTCCTCTCTCCCTCCCCTCTTCCCATCCCTTGGTCTCTTTACTCTACTTCTCTTCCTTTGTTTTTTTTTTTCTTTTTTCTTTTTTCAGTTTCTTTTTTTAGGGTAAGGATTTGTTTTTTAAATTTGTTCGACATAGTCTTACATATTGGAGGGAATTGTTGTTACATAATCATGCATACATGGATATTGACAAAGTAAGTTAAGGCCGATCCTAGTCCATGCTCTCCCCCCATCATTCATTCCCAATCTTGTGTCTCCTCTATAATACCCCCATGTTATAGATAGAAATAAGCATATTCATGTGTATTGATTTTTGAAATTTCTGAGTTTCTCTGACTGCCTGTGTATAGTTAATCTTGACTTATGGGAGTCAAGGGTCCCATTTGCATTGAAAACCTCCCTTATCCTTTCTTCCTCTCCCTTCCTCCCTCTTTTCTCCTCCCACCTTCATAATTATGGATCCCCCAGTTTATGTGAAATTTCAATTATGTTGAGTTTATTATTTAAACTTAGCTAACTTTCATTCTGTCTTAGATTTTACTCTAGCTTCCACATATGAGAGAAACACTTGACCCTAAAGTGTCTCCGTTTGGGATATTTCACTCAGCATAATAATTTTTTCCATCTCTGTCCATTTGGCTGCAAATATTATGATATCATTCTCTCTATTAGCAAGATAGAACTCTATTGTATACATATACCACAATTTTTGAATCCACTCATCCAGCCAGGGTATCTGGGTTGGTTCCACAGTTTAGCTATTGTAAATTAAGCTGCTGTAAAAGTTAATGTAGCTGTGTATCTGTTGTATGCCAATTGTAGCTCTTTTGGGAAAATACCCAGGAGTGGGATAGCTAGATCATAAGGTGGTTCCAACCCTAGAATTTTGAAGAGTCTCCACACCACTTTCCAGAGTGGCTATACAAGTTTGCAGTCCCATCAACATTGTGTTAGTGTTCCTTTGTCCCCACAACCTTTCCAGCATATATTATTGCTCGTATTCTTCATTTTTGCTGCTCTGAAAGGAGTGAAGTGGAATCTCAGTGAAGTTTTGATTTTCATTTCTCTGATTACTAGTGATATAGAACATTTTCTCATATATTTATTGGCTTTCTGAGCTTCCTCTGATGAGAAGTTTCTGTTTAGTTCCCTCATCCATTTATTGATTGGATTATTTGTGGTTTTGGTGTTCAGTACTTTTTCAGTTCTTATTGATTGTGTGGGAACTCTTTAATATCTTAGAGGTACAAAATATACATTACTTTTTTTAGCCTCCCTTTATCTTTTCCCCTTTCCCTCTCATCCTTCCTCCCCTCTGTCCTTCTCTTTGCTCTACTCTACTAGTCTTCCCATAGCTCATCTATCAATTTGTATTTGAATGAATCTTTATAATCTTATCCTTCCCCACCCCTTTCCTTTATTTTACTCTAGTTTCCAATTAGAGAAAACATTTTACCTTTGATTTTCTGCATTTGGCTAATTTCTCTTAGCATGATATTCTCCCATTTGTATTCATTCACAAGAAAATGCCATACTTCCATTCTTTTTAATCGCTGTGTAGAAATATATGCCACAACTTCTTAATCTGTTCTTCTAATGATGGGCACTCGGGTTGATTCCATAATTTAACTATTGTGAATGTGCTGCTATAAGTATTGATGTGGTTGTATTGCTGTATATGCTGATTTTAAATCTTCTGGGAAAATACCCAGGAGTGGGAAAAACATAACCCTTTTCACAAAGATTTCTAGAAAGACTGGATATCCACATGTAGAAGAATAAACCTGGATCCCTATCTTTCACTTTGCACAAAAGTCAACACAAAGTTGATCAAAGGAATTAGACCAGAAACCTTGCAACTGCAAGAAGAAACATAGACAAAAAACTCCAACATATTGTTGCAGGCACCAAATATTTTAGTAAGACCCCTAAAGCTCAAGAAACAAAATCAAGAATCAATAACTGGGACAACATTGAATTAAAAATGTCCACACAGAAAAGGAAATAAGGTCATGAAGAAAGAGTCTACAGAATTGGAGAAATTCTTTGCTAGCTTACTTCTCTGACAGG
Source organism: Aplodontia rufa (assembly GCA_004027875.1). Classification (NCBI taxonomy): domain Eukaryota; kingdom Metazoa; phylum Chordata; class Mammalia; order Rodentia; family Aplodontiidae; genus Aplodontia; species Aplodontia rufa. The sequence goes on along the minus strand of PVKS010000059.1, from coordinate 145,923 downwards.
GGATTCATATCCAAAATATACAAAGAACTCAGGAAAATTAACACCAAAAAACAATCCAATCAGTAACTGGGCAATAGAACAAAAAAGAAATTTCTCAAAAGAAGAAAGTAGCCACAAATACATGAAAAAATGTTCAACTTCCCTAGCAATCAGAGAAATGAAAGTCAAAACTACATTGAGATTTCATCTCACCCCTGTTAGAATGGCAATCATGAAGAATACAAATAATATTGAATACTGGCAAGGATGTGGGGGAAAAGATATACTCATATATTGTTTGTGGAACTGCAGATCAGAACAACCACTTTGGAAAGCAGTATGGAGACTCCTCAAAAGTCTAGGGAAGGAATCACCATATGAGCCAACTATCCCAGTCCTGGCATTTATACATAAGAACTAAAATCAGCATATTATAGTGATACAGGCACATAAATATTTATAGCACTGCAATTCATAATAACCAGATACACATCCACAGAAGAATGAAGAAAGAAAACACAGTATATATACATAATGGAGTTTTACACAGCCATAAAAAAGAATAAAATTATGGCATTTGCTGGTAAATGGATGGAATTGTAGAACATAATCATGCTAAGAGAAAAAATCAAATGCAAAAAGTCAAAGATTGAACATTTTCTGTGCAGAAGCTGGAGAAAAATAAGGAAAAAGGAAAATCTGATGAAAATAAAAGGTAGATCAGTGGAGTACAGTAAGGGGATGAAACGGGGATGGAGGAGGGATGTGAAAAAGGAGGAATTCTGTAATGAAACTGACTGAATAATGCTATGTACATATATGAACATATTAGAGTGAATTTCACCTTTATGCATATCTTTAGAGTACCAAATAAATAAATAGAAGGAAAGGCATTAAAGAACAGGAGAGGGGAGAAGGAGAGGGAGAATGAACTATTGGAGACTCAAATGGAGCAAATTATACTCCATGCATGTATGATTATATCAGGATGAACCCAACTATTATATATAACAGTAATGCACTAATAAAATGTAAAATAAAAAGAGGATCTTGATCATTTTCCAAAGACCACCACCCAGCTCTGGTCTGAGTGACTCCTTCCATCGCACACCTTCAGTCCCCCACTGAGTGTGGCATAAAATCATTGCTATATTCATGGAGCACTGCATGGTTTCTGTGAGTCCCTAGAGCCAACTATTGACTTGTAAGTCTCCATAACCCTCTACAAAGCATCAGCTACTTTTGAACAAAAAACATTGTGCATCCAGTGTCCCTGGAGAATGACTGCCTGAACAAACCTCTCCTGGAGATCAGCATGCCATTGAAATACAATTTGCACCTGGTGGCAAAAGTTTCAAAAAGTCAATACTTGATGAGGGAGAACTTTTTAAAATCCTTGAAACAGCAGAGTGGCTTAAGGCTATTCGTTTTATTTGCAATAAAAGTGTAATCCAGTATAATATGCAGGTAGTTACTAAACAGAGAAAGCCAGCTGCGATACTATTGAACAACCTCGCTCTCTCCCACCAAATGAGCTGTTAAGAGAACAAACAGAATTGGTTAAGGACTAATAAGAATTAAAGGAAGAAGAAGATGATGAAAATCCCCAAAACTTCAGAAAAGGTTATACCTCAGCTTATGTTAGAAGCTGAATAATTATAGAGATTATGGTGATCCGATAGTACACATTTCAGATACTTAAGATACTTAATTCTAGATTTGGGAGATGCCCGAAGAATAAAAGCTGTTTGTGTGCTGAAAGAAACTTTGGTGGGGAAACATTGCAGAACTTATTTATGTAAAAAAAAATTGGAAGCAAGCATGTTTGTTAGAAATACTGCATTTTGTGTTTTTATAAACCTTATGCTACTACCATCTGTAACACACTTTTCTGGAATCTAGCTGGTTTAATTTGGAGTTGATGTTAGTTCACTACATGAATTTTCACACATAACACTCCTTTATCTGTAGTTATGGTTGCTGGCTAATATTTCACTATTTCCTGCAAAATGATGGATAGAGAAGATATATTGCCCCTTAAAATATCCAGTGCTCTCAGAACTAGGCTTTATTCAATGAGGGTCAGAAAGGATAAAAAATGATTAAGTCTGTGAAAGAATAAGGAAAACCTCAGTTGTGAATTCACATTTTGAATTTTTTCTTTCTTTCTCTCTGTTTTAACTGAGTTATGGGATAGTGATACAAGTAAAATGTTTTAAAATGGTCCAGTATCTCGAGTGCTTATAATTTCTCTTTCTATGAAATCTAAAGCCAATGAAGACACTTTTTGCAGTTGAGAATACACAGCATATCTGTAAAAAGCACTCACATTGGAAATTGTGTCTTAGCTAATGGATTGCTCACTTTTCCTTTAAATTTAGTTTTTCCTTAAATTTTGTGATTTTTATTGAAGTAAAAATTAGAAGAGTTTTGGAATTGAAACCTATTTTGACATAGGAGACAGAAATTCAAGAATGCTTAACATCCGTAACTGTACCAATTTGCAGTCTTGGGAGAAAGTAATAGAGTGGGAAAGAGGGGCTGGTTTGGTTGAGCAGATATTAAGCTCAAGAGGAACTCGTCAAGTTTGAGAATATTCTCAAAGGAATATTTATAAAATATGAATGTAAAAATAGGTATGGAAAGTGAAAATGCCAATTGAAAATGTGATTTATTTGTATAAATATAAATATCAGAACCCCGAGGGGAAATGCATTCTCTCTACTGTTCAGAGATTTATTTAAAAGCAAAAAAAAAAAAAAAGAAAGAAAGAAAGAAAGAAAGAAAGAAAGAAAGAATTATGTAAGAATGTAAGATAACTAGAGCTGAGACTCAGCAACTATATACAATGAAAACATATAAAGAGGAAAAGATAAGAAATATCAGAGGAAAACTGGAGGCAGATCTGAAAATGAACTGTTCAAAAGAAAATTTAAGGAAAGGATGGTGCTTATCAGAGTCCAAAACAGAAACAAGTAGAATGAGGAGAAAAAGAAATGAGAATAAATTAAAGTTGTTTATCTCCTCTCTTCAAGAACCTCTCAGTAAAATTTTGGGTATTGCCCTTCTTTTAAACACAAGCTAAGTAAATGCCATGGATTGTTAAGAACAGATGTGTTCTGTAGAAGAGGTACAGATAATAATGTCACTTAAGATTTTTACCTTGTCTTGTTAAAAGAAGTATATTTTAATATTTGTAACATACGTTTTCTCCTTACTGAGTTGTTTACTTTAACAGACAAGCAACTACCTGGTCCCAATATCATTTGAAACTAAGATATAACTTTTAAGCATTTTAATTTAAACAGATGAAAATGAGTGATAAAATTGATATCACTAGTACATAAACATGACTTTATGAGCTGAATTTCCCCAGTCTTTAAAGGTGTAATTTAACTGAAGATTTTACTAGAAAAGCAGCAAACAGGTTGTTGAGTTTATATTAAAAAATTTCCAGAATGCATGGCTTTGGATAATATGGCTAAATTTCTTAAAATAAGGACAAGTGGTGACATTTTATAAATGATACATATTTTCTTCTGAAGTTTTCTATTTTCCCTAAATTATTTTCATATTATATTGGTTTTTATATCATTGTTCATTATTTTTAACTCATGGAAGTACCTGGTACTAACTTTTTCATTATAATTTGTTGAAGAAATATATCTTTACATTAGTTCTGATTTCTTTGGAGTGAAAGATGTAGCAGAAGTGATTTTTTTACATAACATTCTTCCATACTATTTTTTGCTTAATATGGATGCCTCATTCTAATATCTTAATTTTAAACACTCTGACCTTGTTCTCCTAGAGTAATATTATGAAAAACTCCTCCCAATAATTTTCAAAGAACTACTCAGAAAATGTTTTTCCTTGTTAATTTGGATCCTTTAATCATTCCACTTGATGAGCCCCTTAAGAACACTGTCTTTCATTTATGTATTCTCAGAGGTATACTCAGTGTCTTTCAGATACATAATAGATGTTCAATTAACATCCACTGAACAAACAGATGGATTACTATTTGTTTATATGTGATATACAATGCATATACATGTGCATATATATCAAGAGAGTCAACTGTGCATCACTGAACAATGGGGATATGTTCTTTAAAAATGCTTCATTAAGGGGCTGGGGCGGTGGCTCAGTGGTTTCGGCGCTTGCCTGGCAAGCGCAAGGACCCGGGTTCAAACCCCAGCACCACGTACACAACTGAGTGTTGGAGCAACTAAGGCCATGTGAAAAACTAAATAAAGTTGTTTCTTTCTCTGTCTCTCTCACTGTCCCTCTCTCTTAAAAAAAAAAAAAAAGCTTCATTAAGCCACTTGGTCTTTGTGTAAACATCATAGAGTTTACAGGCACAAAGCTAAAACATAAAGTGTTGTATGCATCTAGTTGTTCATATGGTATATATACTAGATAGCCGTGTTAGCCCATCACCCCTAGGCTAGGACTTTCTACAGCACATAACAGTATAGAATGCTGTGGGCAACGACAATACAATGGAAAATATTTGTATATGGAAGCATGTCTAAAGATAGAAAAAGTGCAATAAAGATATAGTATAAAGATAAAAAAAATGGTACATGAATACGGGGGGTTTACCTTGAATGAAGCTTGCAGGACTAGTAGTTGTTCTCGGTGACAGTGAGAGAGTGGTGAGTGAACGAGAAGGTCTAGGATGTTACCGTCCATGATTATCAGCCTTTAAACACTGTACACTCAGACTGCACTAAACTTATAAAATAGCTTTTTATTTCTTCAATAATAAATTGAACTTAACTCGCTAGAATATTTTACTTTATAAACATGTTAATTTTTAAACACCCCAAGTTTTGTAAACAGAAAAAAAATGTACGATAGCTAGAGCTGAGACTCAGCGATTGTACACAACTAAAACTATAAAGAGGAAAAAATAAAGAAAAATTAGAGGAAAATTGGAGGCAGTTTTAGAGTATTAGAGGTTAAACTGTTTTACCTTAAGGTAAAAACACAAGCAAATTGTACAATTGTTTATTTTTTCTTTATATTCTTATTCCACAGACTTTTATCTACTTTTTATTTTTTAAACTTTTTGACAGAAAGTAAAAGAGTGTTGGAGAGACAAAATGCCAGAAGAAAAAATAAACAAAATTGATTCTTTTTCTTTCTCTTTCTCTTTCTCTCTCACTCTCTCCCTCTTTCTTAAAAAAAAAAAAAAAAGGCACAGACACATGTATTAGCCTAGACCTACATAGAGTCAGGATCGTGAACATCATTGCTGCCCCCTCCACATCATGTCCCATTGCAACATCATCAGGGACGTTGACACAGAAGCAGCAGAAGTCTCCTCCTGTGGTAACAATGCCTTCTGGAATCCCTCCAAAATCCCTGTCATTCCTCTTGAGAAGGAGTTGCTCTTTTTAGCAAGGCATTCATGGTGGTTTGCTTGGTTTCTTTTTTCATCAGAAATTTGGTTGTGAGATTATTTTGCACCACAAAACTTTCTTTCCATTAGTAAAAGTTTTTGATTTGAAGGACCAGGCTTTCACCCTTTTGTTAAAGGAGAAGGACAGTGAGAGAGAGAGAGAGAGAGAGAGAAACAGAGAGAATCAATTTTTATTGAGTTTTTTACATGGCTTCCGTTGCTCTTACGCTTAGCTGTGTACGTGGGTGCTGGAGTTTGAACCTGTGAATTTGTGCATGCTGGGCAAGCACCATAACCATTGAGCCACTGCTCCAGCCCCACTTTCAAATTTTTTTAGGAGCTGCTGAGTTCTGCAAAACTTCTGCTCAACACATCATTGAATTTTCTTGGGGGTTCTTTTTCTTCTCCTGCAGCTTTCTTTTTCTTATTCTCCTTCAGCTATGTGCTTACTAGGCAACAGGAATTTTTGAGCTCCATAGACCATCAGCATATATTCAGTCTACAGTGAAATGCTGCTTTGTAGTATACAACTTTAGGCTGTATCTGTGTGTTTATAATAATGAATAATGAATAATGAATGTATATATAAAATAAATGTATTTATATACATACATACCTACATCCTGTCAATATTTCTATGCCTATAGCCTAGTGATACAGGAGAATTTCAATAAATGTTTATTAAATTTAATTTAATGATATCTTCAAAATATCACAAGCCATTTGCTTTTTTTTTTTTACTTCTCTAATCAAACCCCTGTATCCCTACCCCACAGCACAGTTATATTCGCCTAGTTTAATTTCCAATCATTATTTTGTTTTTTTTCAGATGATAGGCTGTTTAGTTTGTTTAATTAATCATATCTGGAGAAATTTAGAAATGGTGACTGTAATATTTATAGAACTCTGCAGATGAGCTGGTACCCAAGAGTACAACATGAAAGAACTTGGGCTATGATCTCTGGTCTCTGAGGAAGTCTATTTCACATCCTAGATCTTAAGTTTTCTCAATGGGACACCTGAGGTTGAATAGGGTCTTCCCAACCGCATTATTTTATCAAGATTTAAGGAATAATAATAAAATGATGAATAATCTGCTTTGTACATAAGCTTAATAAAAAACATAATTTTTGCTACATCCTTTGTTTTATGGATCCAATATTTTATTTTATTTTTGTTCACGAAGTGGAAAAAATTTGGACACAGTCTCTTTTGAAACACTCTTGATAATTTAGCCAGCATGTATTTGATAAATGAGTTATGTTTCTAATACTAATTATGACCAGAGGCAACGTTATGGGTGATTGTTTCAGATCTGAAAACAAATCAAATAATATGTAATTTCCAAATAGGTTTATCTCTTCAAAAAGAATAAATGACTCTTTTTAAAGTTCTGTCCTCTGCTAGTACTGGAATGTGTAGATTTATATTTGGTTTTATTTTTCTAAATAGAGGTCTCATAATACCAGGTGGCCTCATGTTCAGAGAGAATTGTTAAGTCTCATATAGCTGTCTAGCATTTACAACTTTTTAAATATGCTTTCACACTTATTAAATCATTTCATTTCTCAAAAAAGCATGAGAAGTAAATAGAACAAGTATTAATTTTTCTGTTTACAATACTAGAGAAAGAGGTACAGTTCATACAAGCAATTGCTCTGACCCAAGCAGGGACTGAAGCCTACAAGCCTCCAGGAGCCTGCAAACGTCCAGTCATGGGTCCTCAGTACTATTACAATCAAAACTAGTCTGGGTTTTGGAGCCTGGTTGCTTATAAAACCGGTGCAGATGTGTGGATGGAGGGAAAGAACCTAAGTAGCAGATGATGATCACGAGACTCTTTTGGGAATTTCCACAAATAAGAGAGTCCCAACAGTCATGGAGGTACAGCAAAGGTTATCATGCTGTGATATTAATATCTGAAGCCCTTTAATTGTAATGTAGGCAAGAAAAACCTGCGAATGTTCTTGGAGACATTTAGTGGACTGGATTTTTGCATATGACAATTTTTCCTTACTGAAAATATGCTCTCACTATAAGTTGTCTATTTTTTTATAGCTATAAGAGTACTAAAATCCCTCTAGTTAAAAACATGTTATCGTGCATTTTTAAATATATTAGGAGGATACCTCTCCTGTTGAGTGTTCTTAACACATGCAAGCATACATATACATGAAAAACACATGCATATTTTTGGAGGTAATAAGAATGAATATTAATACCTGGATTGAAGTGATGACATCATGGGTATACATCCAAACTCATCAAATTGTGCTTCTTTTTTTTTTTTTTTGGTGTGTGTGTATATATGTTGTACTTTAATAACTCTTTCAAGAAGGAATACCATTATCATTACATTTTTCAGAAGAAAATTTATCCTGAGTACCCTTTGTTTTTCCATATGAAAATAATATAACTAGCTTAACCAAAGTTGACAGCAGCATAGTGGGTCTTGGCCATCCAACATTTTAGAGTTGGCTATTGAATCAACTCCTGAAGGCTGCTTATGCAAAGCTCAATGCAACAGCAGCCCATGAACTTTACACCTCATTGTGCAAAATCCTATTTGGAAATGTTAAGCCTTTGGCAAAATATAGGATCTCTAAATCATCCTTGCATGGTTTAGAAATTCTTGTTCGTGAACTGAACCAATAACAACATTATGTGCCATATTTTCAGCATGGAGACTGTGTTCCATTAAAGCCATATCTAGATCCTGCAGGGAACTATATTAAAGTTTCTATCAAATAAAATGGAATATCATGAGTTTCAATATTTTACTGAGGAACTATTTAGGGTGGAGAATTAGCAATCAACATTACCAAAATTGGAAAAGAGAATCAGGCGCAGTGAGACATGGCAGTAATCCCAGAGACTTGCTAGGCTGAGGCAGGAGGATCACAAATTCAAGGGTAGCTTGGGCAACTTTACAAAACTCTGACTCAAAAATTAAATAGGGCTGGGATGTGGTCCAGGGGTAGAGAGAGGACATGGGTTCAATCCCCAGTATCAAAAAAAAATTTTTTTTAAAAAGGGAATATGGTTTGATAGTATTTTCTTACTACTGTTGTAATCATTAGAATTGGATTTGGAATGTTTATTAATGTATATGATGCACATGGTAACGAATGTCCACTTTTCACACACCACCATCTAGAAGAGGAAAAAGAATAATGGACTTCGAGATTACTATATGAGCAGCGATTCTTTCATGGTGTTGTGTCATCATTTCTTCAGGTCATATTAGTTGATCACTTAGTAAAGATCAGACACTTTATCAGAGCACTTGGACACTATTTAGTGGGGAAGATAGATTTTAAACAAAAGAATTCCACAAAAGTTTACAATTGAACGTGAAAAATGGTTTGAAGTACAGGCCATGGTAAGTAAGGACTAAGGGACACAAAAGTTCAGAGGGCCTGAAGAGAGTTTAACAAATAAGATTGACCGGTAAGATATAGATTGCCCAATCAAATTTGAATTTTAGAAAATAATAATATTAATATAAACACACCCTGTAATATTACATGAAAGGTACAATAAGTATTTTTTTTTCAAACAGAGAGGGACAGTGAGAGAGAGAATCAATTTTATTTAGTTTCTCATGTGGCTTTTGTTGCTCCTACACTTTGTTGTGTACGTGGTGCATGGTTTTCAAACTGTCCTCGAGCATGTCAGGCAAGTACTGTAACCACTGAGCAACCGCTCCAGCAGCTAAATATGAAACTTTGCTCAGATCTGCCAATGCTAGAGAAAGGGAGAGACAGAGAGAGGAGGAGGAGAGAGGGACTGCTGATCTACAATCTTTTGCAGTTGCAAAGGGAGTCTGGAAAGGCCTCCTTCCCTGAGGAAAAAAATATTTAAACCAACTCCAAAAGATGAACAGCAATTAAAATACAAAGAAAGAGGGAGAAAATATTTCCAATATGTGAAGATTCATGTTAGAAAATTCTAGAAGTGCTGAAGCACTCATTGCCTCCTAAGAACAGAAGGCCAGGCATGGGAACAGCTTCCTGGAGGGGAAGCTGGTAGAAAATGAGGTAGTATGTAGACTGGTGTGGCTAGGTCACACAGGCTTTTTATAATCTGGGCGGATGCGGCTGACTTCTCTAGTCCTCCACTTTCATATATGCATACCAAGATATCAGGAATGACCACCAAGGTTTGGAGGATTAACAGGAGGGATGCATCTATGAGTGGGTGCAGAGCTGGGGCTGGACATGTGGCTCAGTGCTAGAGCACTTGCTTACCAAACACAAGTCCCTGGTTTGATCCCTAATTTTGTTAAAAAAAAGAAAAGGTAGGTGCAGAGGTAACATCAAATAAGTATTTGTCGACTCTTTCCCCTAATGTTTATGCAAGCTATCGCTCATCTTACTACCTGTGGTGGTTTTATTGTTTTGTCCGAGATGTTTTCCACCAGCTTTAATTTTTTTCCCCAGAAGCTTTGGGACTGACTTCTAAAGGTATCTGCGTTTTTGTAATTCATTTGCCTGCTGTATTGCTATATTAAATCTGAAGTTAGGAGCGGTTTGCCAGGGGGCATCTCTGTATCTTGGAAGTGATTATTGCTGGGTTTTCCACTCTCTTATGTAATACCAGTTCCAAGTATATTTCTGTTTTTCCCCATTAAATGGAGAATTTTAAATATGTTCTTTTTTAAGGATTATTTTTTAAACCACCTTGAGATGTTTTTTTGTGGTTTAAAACCAGAACAATATCATAGACAAAAAAAAAAAAAAATTGGCTTTCCTCATAGCCTGGTCTGCTCCCCTCAACTGTTCGCCACCCCAGAGACAACTTCTGTCTAGTGCTCCAACATGCTGCTTTTGAGTGAGCGTGCCTGCCTGGGAGTGGCAGCACTGGGCCAGAACTCTCAGTGATGAATGTCAGCACAGCGGCCGCAGTCTTTCTGCCAGACAGGAGGCTAACAGTCTAGCGGCAGGGAGTTCACAAGCTTGGAGGGGCTTGTTAGACAGAGTTCAGAATTCTGGTGAACATCTCACTGCCACTCGGCAGAACAGCTGCAGCCTCAACAGTGGGAGTCCTCACACTGAGTTTTCACAAACCTCCTCTCCAGAATTTATTGTCATATTACACTGTTAAATGCCCTGAATCACAGTACATCGTGATCCATCATACTCCACTCTCTCCTTTGGTTGCAGAGTTGCTAATTTGACCGGAGAATATTTCACTTATTAGAATGAATTTTCTCTCATTTTCTCCTTTTCAACTCTCTGTTGAACTTTTCCTGTGGGGTACAAATATGGTCCTTACTTTAAACAGATTTTTCAATTAGCCACTTTAAATCAGTTCATTGTAAGTGATTTCTTGGGGGAAACCATACTAAGTATTTAGGTTAGACAAAAATGGTCTACTTATAAAAATAACTCTTCCTTTGTATAAGACCAAAATTTGCTCAATTCAGCAAATTAAGTTTTGGGGATCTGCCATCTATTGTAGACACTGGAGCTGGGATAGGGAACAAGAAGAATTCCCTAATTGTAAACAGTTTGCATTCCACCCAAGATAGATCATAAGTCTGTAAATAAATAGGATGTGATTTCAGGTGTCAATAAATGCTACTAGACCCTGGCCATTGAGAAAGGAGGTCTATTATCATGTTTTAAATCCGGATAAGGTATAATATCATACAACCTAAGGCATTTGTAGAGATTTATTGGGGAGGTGGGAGGGATAAGCATGGGTAATTGGGGGTAGGGCTCTTGCGAGTAATTTTCATAATTTATATATATATATATTATATTATTTCATGAGAAGTTTGTTCAACAAATAAATTTCTGAATAAAAAAAATAAATGCTATAAATGCATGATATGTACTGTGGTTTGAAAGTCTCCCCCAGAATTTACATCTTGGAAACCTAACCCTCCATGTGAAATGTTGGCAGGTAGGCCCAGTGGGGATGATTTTAGGTTGTGAGGGCAGACCCGGAGAGATTAACACTACTGTTAAACAGTTCTTGAGAGCATGTTTACATTTTTGCACTCTTTCTCAGCCTCCTTCCACCATACGATAATGCAGCAAAGGTACACTCTCCGGATGCTGGTGCCTTACTTGTGGACTTCCCAGCCTCCAGAGCTGGTAGCCAAGATATTTCTGTCTTTTATACTTCCCAGTCTCAGGTATTTTCTTGTAGCAGAACAAATATGGACTGAGAATATGAGGAAGCTCTGATGGGGGCAGTGGAGAAGGAAGCTAACCATTCATGATAGAGTTGTCAGAGAAGGGCTCCCCAAAGAGATGGTACGGGAAACTGAGATCTGAGGCATGAACGTGTGGGTAGCACATTCAACTTGAGGATGCTTGAAGCATTAACATGAGAGATGTATGTGTAATAATTAATGCAGAGCTGACACAAAATAAGCATTTATTAACCATTCCTCACGATGTATATGCTACGTATATGATGGGTGAAGAGTACTCTAGGTATAAGGACTGTACATATAAGCAGTGGTGTGAATTGTTTTTTCACAGAAACAGACCTGTAGAAAGAAATTAGGACACTCTACCATCCCCAGAGAAAAGAGGACAGGGAAAGACCATGTCCCTAAATATTCTCTTTCTCTTCCCCCAAACCTAGTCAAGTTAAAGGAACAATGAGTGGAATCCTGGGCTAGAATGTCCAGATACACATTATATCAAACGGTACTGACATTCTTTTGTGCGCATTGGGAGCTATGGTAAGTTAGCATGATTTGTAGACAGCTTCTTTCTTGTATGTGCAGCAGGCCAGTTGCTCCTTGAGATGCTAGTCAGAATGCAAACTAAGCAAGCAAATGCTGATGATGTCACTGATTCTGAAGCCTAATACATAAACCCCTCTCTCAGTGATGACTACTATGGAGCTAAGGGTGCTGTTTAAAGGGTACTTGTCACTCATCAAGTCATCACAGGACATAAGGCTGTGAGGGAGAGGAGACAGTGCTTTGGCAAGTGCCTTGAGGGACAGAGGTGCTGTCTGTTCAGTGTATCACATTGGACTTTTCTTGGAGCAGTCACTGATTTTTGTAAGAATTCCCCAAGAAGTCATATATCTTGCATGCTGTCTGAGCACCCTGCTGTCCTGGCACAACCGGACTGTGATGTGACAGGCGGAAAAGCTTCAATAGTGCGTATTCTTAAGACCAATGGCAGTAGAAGAAAAGTAATGGAGGGAGAGGTTGAGCCACAATGAAGCATCAGCAGGAGTCTCAGGTGACTTTGCAGAAAGCTCTGAAGATGTAATGGTCCATTAGTTCTTATGCAGTAGAGGAAGGGGTCTAGGCCATTATTTTCCTACATGGATCAGTCATTGGATGCAGGCTACCCAAGGAAAGAGTTGACCCACTAGGGCAACTCTCTTCAGCCTACACAGTTTCCTAAGAGAGCTGTATTATAGTTTGGGTGAAAGATGTCCCCCAAAAGCTCATGTGTGAAAATGAAAAAGCATGTGAAATGATTGGGTTAAAAGAGCCTTAACTCATTCAGTGAGTTAATCCCCTTATAGGGATTAATTAGCAACTGGAGGATGGAAGGATATGGCAGGGGGAGGTGGGTCAAGGCTTTGGGGTATATATTTTGTTTCTGCAGTGGAGTTTCTCCCTGTACCCTGGAGTTGTGCTTTCCACCATAATGTTCTGTCTCACCTGGAGCCCCAAGGAATGGAGTCAGGCTACTATGGACTAAGACCTCTGAAACCGTGAGCCCTAAATAAACTTTTCCTCCTAAAACTGTTCTTGTTGGGATCTTTAGTTATAGCAGCAAAAAAAAAAAAAAAAAAAAACAAAAAAAAACAAAAAAAACAAAAAAAACCAAAACTGATTAAAATAGTTCATCACTGGCTGAATACTTGGAAATAATTCTCTATGGTCTTACCGCTCTGAGCACCTCTGCTGTAAAATAAGCCCTCCAAGATGCCAAGAGTGTAAGGACTCCATCCTAATGAGTGAGCAAGTAAGTATAATTTTGGGGGAACACACAGACTCCTTTTAATCAGATATTCAAATTCTACTATGTCAACTAAGACTCACTTCCTTTCCTTGGGGTAACAGACAGAACTTGAACTACCAGATAGAAATCATTAGGTAATTTAATTAAACATATTTTTTGAAATGCTTGAATATGTTTGTCCCCAAAGAGCTTAAAACCAACTGAAAGAGGCAGATATAAAGTTAATTCTCTCTAATCTATAATGTCAGATCAAGTAAACTAAGGAGTGAGTGCAATGCTTGAAAATACAAAACAAATACTATACTTTAAAATAAAAAATGGCATAATTAAATAGATCAAATGTTGAAATGCAGAGGAAATCCATTAAGTAAAATTCTGATGTGTTAGAATAAGGGGAAACCTTCCACTTTCTAAATGGAGGTGTGGAATGTGGTGGTCAATAGGATGCTGGCTGGAGACAAGCGTTGTGGGGAATGCAGTGAGAAGTAAGATGGAAGAGGTAAGCCACATTCAGTGTGCTTCAGGCATTGAATAACTTATTTTAAAAAACGTTGTGGGGCTGGAGCAGTGGCTCAGTGGTTACAGCACTTGCCTGGCATGTGCAAGTACATGGGTTCAAACCCCAGCACCACATACACAATGAAATCTTGGAGCATCGAAAGGCACATGAAAAATTAAGTAAAATGGATTCTCTCTCTCTCTCTGTCCCCCTCTCTTTAAAAAAAAACATTAAAACAACAACAATAAAAACGCATTGAGATCTGATATTTTAGGTAGGTGTCTCAAAATGTGCCTAATGGACTGCCTGCATTGGGAGAAGAGAGGATGTTTGCAAAAACTCCAATTTAGTGTTTCATTCTATACTTTTTGAAGCAACATTTCTGGGGTTAAGGCCCTAAACTGTATTTTTTTACAAGTGCCTCAAAGCAATTGATAATCCTTGCTTTAGATAATGAGAAGTCATAGAAAATTCAACTCTGCTTGTGTGATTCTAAATATGTGTGGGATTTTTCTTACAGTTAAAATATTAAACTGAAATATCCCAGGAATTATGTCCTCAAAATATTATTCAAAATAACAAGCATGTGTCTTTTGCCCATTTCTACTAATGCAGAACATCCCAAGAACTTTCTCCTTTTGCCAAAATATACTCACTTTTTGAAGATGCTCAGAGATTGTTGTCTGTCCCATAGTTGTTTTTCTCTGGTTCTTAGTGAAACATACTCTTTTATTCTGATCATCAGAATCATTTTACAGTAGAATACAAGAAGCAGCTTTGGGGTCTTTGGAGAGTCTGTTGTCTGACTTGCAGTTGCAGCAGGGAGTTTACTTTTTTATGACTGATAAATTTCCTCACAGATCTGTGATATGTTTCAGATCCCTTAGCAGCCAGTCTAATCTTTTATTTTCTTCTTATAAGTTATCCTAATAATTTAAAGTTTCTTCCAAGGTATTCTTTTCCCTTGCTTCAGTCACAAGTACTTGTTTCCTACCTGCTTCAGTTTAGAAATCCCTCATCATTGTTTTCTATTGCCTCAGTCTTCTTTTCCTCCAGAAATTCTGTCAAGGCTGTGCAAGCTAATGGTGCAGCAATGTGTTTTATAAAGTGTTTCAGATTCCTCACCTTCCTCATTCACTAGTGTATGATATTCACCACAGTAGTGTAAACAACAGTGCTTCTCCTTCCTCCCTTTTCCTCTTCTAAATCATTTTTACATCTGTTCTCACATTTTGTTTCCTCATACGTATTCTGTGGTAGGAGAACAAATTATTACTCTTGTTATAGATTTGATTTGAGGTTTCCCCCAAAAACTCATGTATGAGACAATGCAAGAATGTTGACAGGTGAAGTGATTAGTATGGGAGGTTTGACCTGATCAGTGGCTTAATCCTCTGATATGGATTAAATGGTTGTAAGGTGTGGCTAGAGAAGGTAAGTCACTGGAGGTGTGCGTTTGGGGTATATGTTTTGTCCTTGGATGAGCAGAGCTCTCTCTCTCTCACTCTCTCTCTCTCTCTCTTTCTCTCTCCTTCTTCTTGCTATGTCCTGAGGTGCTTTCTTTCACCATGATATTCTTCCTCATCTTGGGCCCAGCACTATGGCGTTTGCTGATCATAGACTGAACCTCTGAAATTATGAGCCCCAAATGAATTTATTCTGTAATTTTTCTTAGCAGGTCTTTTGGTCATATCAATGAAAAAGTTCAGTAGAACAATTCCCCCAGCTGAAACAGTAAAACACAGATACTAGTAGAGATTAAAGAATTCACCCAAAGCCTTGAATTTAGGGGTTGGGTAAAAGGGAGAAGTCATAGTACCTGTGGCCATGAAAGTGTGGTAGATAAAATTTAGCAAGTGAGTATTTCCAGACTTTCCTGTACCTGATCAATCAGGAAGCTTCCACTTTTGTTAGAGCCAACATGTAGAATTGAGAAAAATAATAGAAGTAGAGAGTAGAAGTTAGAAATGTGGAGAAAAATTACATACAAAATAATGGCTGACTTTTTTTTAGAAATTTAGAAGAGAAACTAATGGATCATCTATATTTATTATGGATATGGATGAAGACAAAGAATGATATTTTAAAAATATTGTCACTTTCTATCATTTCTTTGTATTGCATCAAAATGCCATTATAGCATCTTGAAACTTCTATAGTTGCTCTGTACTGCATTAAATTGTCATTACAACATTTGAAAAAGAAGATGATTCCCGCAGGTGGGTGCAGATGATTATAATTCTTTGCACCAAGGCCATTGGATCTCTGGATTCATGGCTGCTCACTGTGAAGTCAACAAGGGAATTCTAAGCCGATTTTCGCATCATGATCTCTAGAAGAGAAAGGAGAGAGAATTGTCTACTGCCTGATGCATGATAAATGAGTCTTGTGAAGAACAGTCATTGTTGAATAGGCTCAAGTTGTAGAGCAAGATCTAGAGCCATCTGGAGATGTCAGTTGTACTGGAGTTCGTGAGGATGGTTTCAAATGACCAGAGATCATTGGGCAGCCATCAACAGTGCTAGCAATAGCAGTGTAAATGATCTGCCTCAGATATGAGACTTTGTGGGGTATAAAGGAACACAGAAGTACTGTGTCAGGTTGGTGGGTGGTGGTGAACAGGCCAGAATTCTAGCTATTATTTTGTTGGAGAGTATTTTAGTCCTTCTGCTGCTGCTAAGATAAAATAACCAAGACAGGGTGGCTTATAAAGAAAAGAGGCATATTTAAGTCATAGTTCTAGAAATGTTAGAGCATTGCCCTGGTTTATGGTTGTATTCTAGTGAGGGTTTTGTAATTGATATCATTACCTGATGGAAGCACATGGAAGTTTTAAAATTCCAGGGAAACTCTTGCTCCAAAACAACCTGCTTTTGTGGTTGCTAATCCAATCCTACAAGACACAACTCACTTTTGCAAGTCTTAATCCAGTCTCTTGAGAAAGATGTTAATCCACTCATAAAGCTGGTGCTCCTATGGCTTAATAACCTTCCCCTAGACCCCACTTTTTAAAGTTCTCACAGCCTCTCAATACTGTTACATTGGAGACCAAGTTTCTAACACACGAAACTTGGGTGGGTGGTCATAAAACATAGCTGATCCACAACAGAGTCAGATGTACCGGTTCTGTTGCTGGTGTAGACTCATGAGTCTTGAGGAATAATTACTCAGGATTTTCCCTTGATACATTAATCTATAATGCAAAGTAAAACACATTTCTGTGATTTTCTGGCATCCCTCTGAAAGCCTTATTTCTTTGCTTGTGTGATATTTGATTCCTAGAAAATATTTTTTATGGATGTTGACTGCACTTGATTCCTCTCTTCCCCTTATCACCTACAGCTAATCCACCAGCAAGTTGGTGATTTTGTCACTAGGCTCTATGTGAATATTTTCACCTCATTTGTTTTCTTTACTCCTGCCATTATAGCTCTCCCTCACACAGACTACTGAGAGTCTCAGATGGATTTTCTGGTGAATAACCTGTGCACTCACATAGTGTAGCTACAAGGAGAAAAAGAGAAATGACTGGAGAGTGTGACTGCCAGTTTTCTTGGCAGTTGTGTTTATCATTGTAAATTCGTGAAAACGTGATTCTGCTTTTACATGCCAGTCTTGCTGTGTTTAGGTAGTGTAGATACTTTGCCCCAAGAGGTTCATTCATTCTGTGTGTTTGTGCACAAAAGATTAAGGATATGGTGCCCAGCACTATGGCGATAGCAGTCTCAACAGCAGAATCTAATGGCAGCTAGTCAGAGTCCCCTAGTTCCATAGCCGGCATCATGTCTTCATCCTCGTGCAACAATTATTTGACCAGGTTAACTTTTTTTTGTAGGCATTCAAGTCACTTGATTGCTTCCCTTTGTTTACTTCAAAGAGCTTTTGAAAATCACTTCTTTCTTTTCAATGATAATTGGTTAAATTTCAATAGTAATTTGGCAGGACTCTGTGGAATATTTAACAGTTTTAAATATCATCTGTATCTGCTAACAGTACTGACAATCGACTGAATTCCAGTGAAAATCACATCTTTATCTCATCTTAACGTTCCTTGATATTGTGAAGGAACTAATCATTTATAATGGCTATTTTTTTTCTATCACATTTCAAAGGTTTCTATGTCAGTATGGAGGTGCTCATCAAATCGTGTTGCAATATCATTATCCTTGTTACATTAGAGCTTTTATCTTCCTTCATTTTTTTCTTTATTTCCATTTGCCTTTCTTAATCTAGCTAATTCATACAACATTTAAAAATTTAAAACCACCCTGATTTTATTTAGATATGACATTTTGAAAATGTATTAGTTTGTTCTATCCAATGAGAAAATTCTGTTTCTTTTAATTATGTATCTGTGACTTTCATAGCACTCTTCTCAAATGTTTTTTCCTATCATATTCTCTAGCAGAATTTATAAAAAAATGATGACTTGTTCCAGATTATTATTATTTCATTTGTCTTTCATCTACAACATATCACATGTGACTAAATGTTCCCTTTCTGTATTGTTTTAGAGTACTGGTTAATTTAGGAGTTTGGTGAAATTCTTTGGTAAACTAATAATTTATTGAATTAACTGTTTTATACAGATGCACTGTTGTATATATGCATATGTGTATTCCTGTGCATCTTACGTGATAGATGGCAAAACAGCTTTCAATAAAGTCATGGCACTAAGGAGACTCAGCTTAGGTGAATTCTAAGCATGTGTAATCATTAACTTTGAAATTTCTTTCTCTTTTGAAATAGTTTTAAAAATTAATTAGCTCAGTAATGCAACCATCTAAATTAACGGTAAGGTTCACATTACCTTGCCTAGTTTCATATGTAAATCTATGGATAAATGCTGCTCTTCTAATATTACCTCTCATATTATTGAAGTAATACTACAATAGTACCTTTGATTTATGCAGCACATGGTCTCTAAGGAGTTAGAACTATTTTATGTTATCTTATTAATTCTTTTAACATTGCTATGAAGTATAGGATGAAATGAGTGGCATTTATCATCATCCTTACTTTATAGTTAAAGAAGCCAGGTGAAAAAGGTGACTTGGCATCCATCAAATTGAAAAAAATCAACTAGTTGGAAGTCAGAAGGAGAGAATATTGGGCTCCAAATTTTCAAACATTCAACCAACACATGAACTATAGCTATATGAAAGTCACAAGAAGTATTTGCAAGTGTGCAAAAATAATATAAATAAGTATTTTTCACATAATGCGTGAATGTGGTTCTGTATTTATGACATTCCATTGTCTTACAAAAATTAAGAATGTGATAATGTTCAAGAAGCTTTTAGGTCATTACTACAGAGAATTGAATTTTTATTTAAATGTGTGCGTATGCATGTGTTTATGTATTTCCCTCAGCATGTTTATCTTCTTGAAAACCCTGTCTGTCAATGTAAATCCACTTAAATGATAAACAACAAGATTAATTCATTAATGGAGAAACTTAACAATGTGCTCCATCTTTGCACAGTATAACTGCACAACTTTCATAGACTTGAAAGTAATTTCATCTGGATGAAAGTAATTTCATCTCATTAATTATTTTTCTTCATTTTGAATTATTTTTATCACAAATATTTTAACTTTTGGATACTCATAGTTATGAATCTCAAAATAAAGTTATTGCCTACAGAAACACCTTTTAAGTAAAACTAAATATAAGACTATGCATGAGGAGACTCTGAAGCATTAAAATAATATATTCAATGACTAAATCAATCATAAAGTACATTAAGAAAAAAAAATTGAGTTCATACAAAGAAAACTAAAACTGCTGTTTTGGGTAAATTGGTGAATGTCTCATTGCCTGACTCCAGAATGTAAAATTATAATTTTGTATACATGTTTCATCTGTGTGTACATGTTTGAAAGGCCATAATAACACCCCAAATGAGAAGTTAGACACATGCTGTAACTTGCCAGAACTTCTTTACCTTGAGTGTCCATTATGTGAGATGAAGTCACACCTGAACCAGTAGAGAGTATTATTCTAATGAACTCAGAAATCAGATTCTTAAAGTGCGATCGATTAAAGTAGAATTCTAGGAGAAGGAAAAATAGCATCTTGTGGCATGAATCCTGGCTTTACTCTTTAAAAGAAGCAAGTATGGCTTAAAATTCAAATGCCCATTTTACACATAGAAAGAGATTCAGCTAGAGGGGTCCTAGATGGACAGTCTTGCCTTTTAACACTGTTTGAAGCTGAGTGTTCATTTATGCTGCTAAGTTATCGAAAGCCATCATTCTAGGGTAGTGACAATCAGCTTTGACTGACCCATGGTTTCCAGAGTTGGAAACTGATATTCTCAGTAAATAGATGTTTTCTGTAAATTTATGGAAGAAATCATGGCTCAGTGCACAAATCCAATCATTTTTCAATGTAAGCAGTGACTCTCTCTATAAGAAAGGGCTTCCAGTTTCCCTTAGCAGGTAAGGTCAGGCAGTGATGAAGGGATTTAATAGAAGTTATTCAATAATAATCTGAAGAGCTTGTGCAGCTGACCCACAAAAGCTGTTATCCAAACAACTATTTGATTCAGACAAAGAACGGTGCAGATTAAACAAACCAAATTTCAACTACTATACTTTGCTAGAAGGGAGTGCTTTAAGTTATTAAAATTCCATTTGCTCAACTGCCCAGGAACTTTTAGTTAAAGTAACTATTAAGTGCTAGATACCTTTGCGTGGGTATAGCTATTTATATTTTAATTCAGAGGATTCCAAGATTTGTTTTTTTATTTCTGAGTTTCATCTATTACATAACTATGGGCTTGAACCAAACATAATAAAATTTCCTTTTATTTCAGTAGAGGTCAAGAAAACAGCTTCTATGCTGCCATGTAGTCTTGGTCATTTGAAAAAATACTTATATATGTTCTAAAAGTTATTGACTTGCTTGTATTTTAGATTGATCTCACTGCAACTGTAAAATATTTATATAGAGAACTTCTGCTTTTTCTGAAAAAGTTAAAATTTCTATTATATAGTTCCCTTTATAAAGACGATTATTTTACAGTGTTTAATAAGCTAGTATATTAGAAGTTTTACCTTCAATTATATCAAATCTAATAAATGTTGACATTATAATAAACCTTAATATTTATTATATAATTATTGTTTAGATAAGTGATTAATTTCTTAATATGATATCGGGTGGCTATGAGTGTGATCTTAGACTTACGTTGACACACCTTCTAGCTTGCATCACCTCTTAACTTGGTGACTCCTGGAGATGTTCTGCAACCATCCCATGTTTTGAACTTCTTATCTATGAGATGGACATCATACTAATTATATGAGTTCTTTCATTATGAAATGAGCTAAACATGTCATCAAAATTCTTGGCATAGTATACAAGTTTAATAAATTTTAACTATTACTGTAGTAGCACAGTTGAATCACTTTTCATAATTCAACTGTGGAATAAATACTACATTAATGTTTTTTAGATCAACTAAAATTTAACCTCATATAATCATGGAGTTTCTCTCTACCTGTGAATTGTGCCATAATACCATGATTTCAGAAGTTTAGGTAGTACAAACAATTAAATAGGAAAGACTGTTTCCCACCATGAGCCCACAACAGTTACCAGGAGGTGTCCATTACATAATCTTTGAGTGTTCCTTCACCTACCTTGCTCTGTTGTAACCTGTTTCACACAGAAGAATCATTGGCAATCCTGAAGGTCACTAGGCCTAGTTCATTCCCTAATGATCCTGGAAAGAATGCTAGTCTTGGTTCTCTATCTGTGACACCCAAGCATTCTCTCTCTCTCTCTCTCTTTTTTGTTCTTGGAAAGTCCTTAAAACAAATAAAGAAACCAAACTAAATCAACAACAGCAACTACAACAATGATGACAACAGAAAAACATTTAATAGCTTGAATAAAGAATTGTAAAAATAATTCAGGCAGAAAGATTTGATTTGATATATTTAGAATGTTTTAGGTAATTAGACACTTTTTTGAAACATATCACTTTGAAGAAATGCCACCCTTTGATCAAGACCTCACCTACCCAGCATCCCCTCTTCTTTCTATCCCGTTAAGAACATAGTGATTTATTTTTAACAGGGTATAATAACATAACAAAGTCATCCAGGAGTGCATGTTATGTGACCCTTCTGTTAGTGTTCCTACATTAGTTCTCACCCTACTCTTTGCCCCCACTCCACCTACTTCATGCTGAAGAATAATTGGTGAAATGGCTGTCTTTATAGGAAAGATTAAGTCCTATGCAACCGCATCCCCTTCCTGTCTCCTAGCTAAGCCCTAGTGGCACCGGAGTGAAATGGGCTGACCTCAAGTCAGATGCAGCAAACATGAGAGAATTATGCCTGATGTAAGAAATTCTTGTTACACTACATAAATGAATACATTTAAATAAAATGCATTTAAATAAGTGAGATTATTTACTTTGAATATGAAAGGACATTAGGACATGTTCAGGGGGTATGTCTACTAAAACCAGGCTTCAGACTACGTTTCAAATTTTCTAAATTGGAGAAAAGTTTTCATTACAGGGTAGTAGAATATTAGTTCTAAAAAAGAGCACTCCTCCATCCCACCATGCGGAGAGCAGGTGTCAACGTTCCTAGAGAAAGAACTCAAAGCGATTATTCTAAAGTTAAGAAGAGGAGCTGTAGTGGAGGCTAAGTGGTTACAGCGCTTGCGTAGCATGCACAAGGATGTGGATTTGAACCCTCTGTGTGCACCAAGTATTCAATGAAGTATCAGAGCAATGAAAGCTACATGAGAAACTAAGTAAAACTGATTCTCTTTCTCTCTCTGTCTCTTCACTGTCCCTCTCTCTTTTTAAAATAAATAAATTTAAGAAGGAATGAAATTCCATATGCAAGTATTGTTATTTGAGAAAAGTTGCCTTTGAGTGACTAAGCTCATAAATAGGCTTAATATTTAAAATTTTCTTTACTAAACTTCTATCATTTGATCTTTATAATAATTTTATGAGAAACACAGAGATGGTATTAAAATTAGCAATTTTAATGCCAATTTCCAAGCCCATAATCAGAAACTCCAGTCTTGGAAAACTTAATCAGAGATCTGCCCAAGGTTTTATTTAGAGAACCTCAAATCTAGCCTTTTGATTGGAATCCAATTCCCTCTTCATTTATAACTTGAAAACAGATTATGAATCTAGAGTGGCAAATAGCATCCACTTTGCATGCCAACCCTGATAAATTGAAAGCATGCTTGAGATGAATCCTGAAGGACACAGAAAAGAGCCAGGTGAGAACATCACTTTTCAGGTAGAGATGACCATATGCTTAAAAAGGCCAGTAATGTAAGACTTCATGTGGCCTTTATGCATATCTGATATTTGCCATTATTTAAACCAAAAATGTTTTGTAATTTAAAAATATTTTTGCTGTGCTTTCTGACTCTCTAATGGAAAATCCTCCTCTGATTATGCCAGGCTCCTGTGAACCTCACCATGGCTCACTACAGCTGAGTCTCCACAGTCGTGTCAGGCCTCTGGATCACTTATTTAGAGCTGCTGCCAGGATAACCTGATGGGATTCACACAGAGATGTGTCTTTCTAGAAGTTTGTTCTGCTTAATTGGAGAAAGGCTTCATCATGCTCAGTGACTAAGATCCTGATTTTATCCCGATGTCATTGGTAATGACATTCAAAATGTTGCAACTTCATTAAAAGATTTTGAAGATGTTTTTCCCCATTTTCATTTAGCAATTTATGATGGTTGCATCTCTGATGAAAATTAACATCATCATTATTATTATTCTAGCCAACATTATTTTGCCCATGCTAAATTTTATGAACTGTCTCAAGCACTTTACATGAATTATCTGTATTACTTGTAATCCTTACAATAACATACTTATCTCCATTCTATACTGGAGGTAAATGAAGCTTAAAGATATGAAGTAACTTGATAAAGTCACAAAATCATTAAGAGATGGTCTTTTTGCTCTGGATATGTATGGTCTTAATTATCAACTTTTATATCATAGCTACTTAACTTGGAAGGTAAAAATGAGGAAAACAGAGAGGACAAAAAAATCTACATGTGGATGATAGGTCACCAATGTTTTTCATAAAGAAAATCATTTAGAATGGGTAATTAAAAGAAAACCAGGCATGGTGGCAGACTCCTGTAAGCCCAGAGAATTAGGAGGCTGAGGCAGGATGGACATAGATTAGAACTAGCTTTAGCAACTTAGAGAAGTCCTAAGCAACTTAGCGAGGCTCTTAGCAACTTACGAAGATCCTGTGTCAAATTGAAAAAAAAAATTATAAAAAGGGTTGGGAATATGGCTCAGTGTTACTGAACCCCTGGGTTCAATCCCCAGTACCAAAGGGAAAAAAAGGTTGAAAAAGTGAAATATTCATTCAATATCTCTAATATTTATGAGCACACATAAACAAGTCAAGTTGATTACATTAAAACATTTTCTTCATTATTTTATGATAACTTTTCTTGTAATTATCCCACTTCACATTTTGATCAATGTGCTATTTTAGAATCCTGCTCCCAAATCCATCCTGTAATCTTGCCAATTATTTACCATAAGAGTGGGGAACTTGGATGTAAACTTTCACTAGGAAAAAAAAGTGCTCCCCATCCCAACCTGGCTTGATTTCTGTAAAAACACTGGGCAGCAGAAGCTTAAGTACTGAAACTTGTGATTCTATTTATTTATTCATTAATTTATTTAGGGCTTGGTGTTATTTTCCCCACTAATAGCTATGGATCTATTTCCTTTGACTTCTAGAATACTACAGATTACTAGCACAGCACATTTTCTGACTGGGTGTTCAGTTTCATTTCTCCCATGAAGATGTAATCCTTTGGGGTTAGACTGTTTCAAAAAGATATATCCAAAAACTGTAGCAATTTAGTATCACTGACACATTGACTTCTACCAGAACAGAAAACAGGGTTTTCAAAGGCTATCAGAGAAATTTCATCTTATAATTTTGATGAGCAGAAAGTTGCTAAGAAAATAGCAACTGCTATAAAATTCCTTATTATTTTTTGTTCTAAAATGAACATACAGGTTGCTTTGGAGTGTGAGATAAGTGAAGAGTGTAATAATACCTATCTCAAAGTAAGTAATAAAAAATTCATTCCATTATTTTAATAAAAGTACATGAATAAGTACATATTTACTTCTTTGGGGAAACCTTGTGTAGTGTCCTTTCTACAGACACTATCAAAAGTATGATTTTTAAAAATTTAATCATTGATATAACTATAGAAATAAACTTCACTGTTTTACTCTTGCCTTTAGATCTTTGGAAATGGCATATTCTTGAGTTCTATCAATCTTAACATTATCATGCAAGTTTAATAAACCATACTTTGGAACCAAAATTAAGTGCATCCTGAAAATAGGTTATTGTAAGGTATATGGATACCATATGCCGAAGCACTAGCTTCCTTTGACCTAAAAATTCCACTGTACCTTAATTAAAGAGCAGAAACATGAACTATAACAAGGGCATTGAAGGGGGACAGAAAAATGTATTCTTTCAGGGTTGCTAGTTTTTGGTCCAAGGCTTATTCATCAAGCCATTTTCCAAGTGTTTATTAAATCAAGCAAAGCAGTGTTTTTTACATGTCTTAGTGGTTCTAGAATAAAATCAATTCAAAATAGGTAAGGAAGGGAAGTGTGTAAATCACAATTTACATTGAGAAATTGATTCCTTTCTCCAACTGAAACCATGCTCCCTGTCAGAATGCTGGAACATCAAAGCAACTATGAACAATGAGAATGAAAACAGGGTTTTGAAATGGAAATTGAACTTCTAATACTTGGCTTATGGTATCTAGGCTGTTAGTAAGGGCTAAAACCAGTCTCCCTTTTTAATTTATCCCACCAGAATGAGTTAACAATTTTACTAACATTTATTGCTCTTTAGAGGAAATGCATTTATATTTAGTTACTGTGTAATTTCTCAAAGCTCTATGACACTGTTGAAGAAAAATTAAGATGTTTTAAATTAGTGCTAGCTTTTGTTTTGTTGTTTGGTTTGGATATTTTACAATAGCAAAGCATAAATAATCCTCTTGGGTTATAGACTCACATTTTAGCCAAGACCAGTTCCTGGTTATATGGTCCATGGGCCCTGAAGAGCCAAGTGTAGTCTTCTTTAGGCCTATGCTTTTAAATTTGACTCTGTAATACGTGATTTATGAATAAATTGCATAGCTAGATTCTAAATGAAGACTGGAAACTTATACCCAGTCATCCTTATTTTTCTTAATTGTACTTTTTAGTATGAGCTTTTAAGATGTTTTTCATGTTTGTTGACATTTCAAAAGTATAAAGCTTATAATTTAATAATATAAAAATGTCTTATAAAATCTCATGTGGTGAAAATGATTCAATATTTCATGATTCAAAAAATAGTCCTACATGATTTGTTTTAGCTTTTGAAAAAAAGTTGTCACATTTCATTTTGGTATAATAAGGCCTTCCATGAGGTATGACGGCAAAGCTAAAATACATAGCTACGCTTTAAAATTGATGTTGCAAATCTGGGCACATTTGCTTGTCAATCCATATTAGAAAATAAAAAAAAATTGAGCCTTAGTTGAGTCGCTTTTAGGTAAGAAAATGCACATATGATATACGAACTTCACATAATATTTTGAGGTTGCCATGTCCAGGTGTAAGCATAAAATGTACAGCAGAAGAAATTTCCAAGAGTTAAGTTGGCATTTGAAAATTTATCACAAAAAAGAGTATTTTTTCATGATAATGCAGGCTGTTATACTTTATTCTCCCCTTTAGTTTTTATTGTAAGTATTTGAATTTGTTAAGAACAATCAGCCATGCTTCTGTGTACAGTTCTGTATATCTTCCATTTTCCCTTCAGTTATACTCCACTCCACTCTGCTCTGTGCCCAGTGAGAACGACTGGGTGGTCTGCAGCAGTGGGATCCCTTACTCACTGTCTTCCTGGTTACTTAAGCCAATGAGGAACATCAGAAGAAAATAGAGGGAGGAAGTACATCGTTTCGCTGCTTTCCACTCATGGTTTTGCTGAGGGCTGGATGCATCCCTAGATAATGGGTAGCAGCTCCTCACAAAGGATCTCGCAGCCCTGGCTCTCTATTCCATCTTTGTAGCCTTCTTCTTCACTTGAAGACTATCTATGGTAAGAACATCATTGGTACTATACCTAGAATATTGTAGTATATTTTGTGCATTTTTTCTGTATCCTATCTACATTTTTAGATGGTCCCTTTATTAAATATTTACTAAATTATTTATGCAGTTTCAATGTGTTATTTATTTCTCATTGGGACTTGCACTGATACATGTGTACTCATTCAGAAGGTGAGAGAATCCAAGTCATGACTCCTCTAATTGCAAATATTCTCAAGTCTAGTTTAGTGAAAGACAGAATACTTTTAACAATCAGACAAAGCAAATTAATCACTCACACAAGAGACAGCAATGACAAAATGAAGGGTAGGAGCCATGGTGAGCAGGTCTCCCAGTGTGCCGGAAAGCTACCCAGGGAAAATGGAATCCAGATAGCACACATTCCACACTGCACCTCACCTGAGGGGCCCTGAAAGCACCGTGCTTTGGATTTTAAACCCTCAACATGACTTGATTCACTGGATATTTTTACTTCTCCCAGAAAAGTGAAATTCTGAGTGGAATAAAGATACAATCTAGATTGTTCTAGACATAGCCCTTTTTATCATGTTGTTTTTCCAGTTCATTCTGTCTGAGAATTGAAAGCAAGAAGGGGAAGATCTGGGTAAGCCAAGGCAATCCAGGAACCTGTCTTCCTGTGCCAATCAGTGTCTCCCTAAACTGGACCATTACTTGACTCTGGAAAATTAATGAGCGTCCTTCTTAGGATTTCTTCCTTCATCCCAACATACTTCCCACTTCAATATCAATGGCCTGTCCTACAAGTTTCATGTACATTGGTCTCTTTTACTACTTTGCCAGTGAGTTAATGTCTAACTTAAAGGGAACTCTGTTCCATAAATTCTTACTAGGTATTTTTGCTTCCTGTGCTTTGTCAAAATTAGGTTCTCTTCCTTGATGGTATCTTAGCTCTGTATTTAAAACACCACCCACAAGCATTCTCATTTGAGTATTATTAGAGCAGTGTTATTACATGTATGTTTTTTAAAAACCAAAGACTTTCAAAAAACATTCATTAACTAAATGATAAGGGGCTGTGCTAGATGAAAGGAAAAGAGGATATGAAAAAGAACATAAGTTAGTAACTGGGAGAGTTTCAGTTTCTATTGGCTTGTTCTAAAAGGAGGAGCAGTAGTATTCTCACTTCAGTTCTTTGATAGTAACTTTCTAAAGCAAGCTTAGTCACATTATTATGTTACTTCTCTGGACACTACTCCTTACTCCAGGAAACAAACACTCAATCTTTGTTGTGTCCCTCTGCTTTTGAAATGAATTTAAAATTGCTGAGTTATCATATAGAAGCACTCCAAATAAGGGACACTGGCCAATCAATTCAGTTTTCATTCTTCCATATGACCACACTAACATTACACTCTATTTGGTCATTCACTCTTCCATTTTGGGCCCCATGCCTCTGACATTATATACTTTGTTCTCATCTTGTCCTTTACCATCATTTCTCTTTGTTAGAAGAAGGGTGTTCCTGTAAAGATCCAGATCAACTAGGGCATTTAAGGGGGAGAGGTAAGTGCTGGGGAGGGTATTGGTCAAATTATATTGTTATATTGTGCATGTATGAATATATAACATTTATAATGCACCAATAAAAATGTGGGGGGAAAATAACAATCCAGATCAAATGCCAATGTTTCCAGCTATTGTTCCAAATCCAATGAATGTCAACCTATTACCTGAGTTTGCCTTTTACCAACATTGACACCATAATTATACATCTTTCCCATTAGATTCCAACTTCCTAAGTGAAGAGGTCAAGCTTATTCATACTTGTAGCCTGATGGTGTCTAGTAGAAGGCCTCCTTTGCACATGTATTTTGAGCTCAGTAAATATTTCTAGAGTGAAATGACTTCTAGTGCTGTAATTAAGCTCAGTGTGACCTTTCTTCAGGTGGTAGAAGTGAGCTGTGCAGCATGAAGGGTAATATAAAGTTAGGTACATTTGTAAGTTCTAACCTTATTAGTCTTCATTTAAATTAAAAACCACATTAGCTTAGTTTCTACCTGGCAGAAGACTATTTGGCTTCCATTTCCTCTTGTGCTAAGTAGCTCTACTCTCCAAACCTGCAAAAGACAAGTTATACAAGGTTATCTTTCTTTTTCTTTTTCTTTCTTTTTATAGAGAGAAGGATAGTGAGAGAGAGAGAGACAGAAAAAATCAACTTTTATTGAATTTTCACATGGTTTTCCTTGCTCTGACACTTAGTCATGTACGTGGGTGCTGGGGTTTGAACCCGTGTGTTTGCGCATGCTGGGCAAGCACTGTAACCACTGACCCACTGCTCCATCCCTTGAGGTTATCTTTTTTGCTGCTTTTGAATTTATATTTCATTTTTAAAACATGAATCTTCAATGGTTTTTCACCTGCCTTTAAAAATAATTGTGTATTTAAGCAAAATGTGAAAAAAATGTAACTGATGTAACTGAGTGAGATGCAAATGTCCACATTCATAAAATAAATGATCAGCTTTGGCCTAATTATTAAATTTTTAAAATGTTATAGAATCTTTTTTAAGAAAAACATCTAAGGATTTTCTTTTTTTCAAAAATAAATCTCCAAAGCTACCTATGGATTTATTGAAATATTTATGATAAAACGAAATCCAGAAGCTTTATGTTGGTGGCATCAGAAAGAAGTTGAGTGATAGGCATGATCTGATTCTTAGGGTGGATTATTAAAAATATATTCTTTTTTACAGATCAAGAATTGAAAGATCAAGCAGCACAGTTCAAAAGTTGAAAGAGATTAGATAAAAGATGGGTTGTGCAGAAGAACCCAACGAAGAGATGAAACAACTAGTGAGTTGGTCACTGAATTTTATTGCATGATATATGTGTGCAAGAGAGCTTACATTTTTAAAAGAGACTGTCTCTGCATGTTCTTAGTGTCAAATATCATGTTTATAATTGCCCTACATAAATAAAATAGATATTACTTAATATTGGTACTTCTGCTAGTAAAATAAATATGTAATATTTTTAACTATTTATCAAAGTCCACATGTATTATTTCATTTAATCCACATAAACCCCCACTAGGAAGATACTGTTATTTCCTTATCTTAGAAGAGAAAATATAAAATAAGTGATTCATTAATTTGCTTTAAGTCAAACAGAATAAGTGGCAGGAAAAAAAAGTTTCGTTTTTTTAAGCGAGAGAGGGAGAGAGTGAGAGAGAATAAGAGAGAGAGAAAAGAGAATCAACTTTATTTTTTCATTCAGCCTTTGTTTCTCCATCACTTAGTTGCATATATGGTGTTGGGGTTCAAACCCAGATTCTTGTTCACGCTAGGCAAGCAATCCAAACACTGAGCCATTGCTCCAGCCCAGATAAAGGCTTTGATTGTAGATTTGTCTGACTTCAAAATCTTAATTACTTTATATATTGGCACTCTTATCAGAAGCAATATAGAAATATGTAAAAAATAAACTTTGTCAAAAGCACTCTGATAAGATGTTAAATGTACCTCTTAGTTTTTGTGTCCATGTATTATACATACTATAATTTTGATATTCTATAATTATTCACTAGCTCAGTCCATAAATATTATTGGATAACTGCCATGGACTATCTCTGGACCATCAACTGGACATAGGAACAAATTATAGTCTTCATCTCAAACAATTCATGGGTTAATAGAGTATGTAGACAAGTTATCATGTACTTGTGACATTGCAGATAAATGACAGTAAGAAAATCTGAGAGGGAGCACTAGCCCCGTCTTGTCTCTCTGTGTGTTTGGAGAGGGAGTGTCATTTAACACTTCATGAGGGACATCCAAGTAGAGACCAGAAGGATGAGTTCTGAAAGAGCTGGGCAAAAGGAAAGAGAAAAAAGCAGAAAGATGTTCAATCACATAGACACAGAGAAAGAAGACTAAATATTCCGATCACAGAGTTTCACAGTGGCCTGGAATATAACCAGGAAGCGTAGGAGGAGCAAACTGGTCTTCTGTGTCTTGCAGTTCATATAATTGATCCTAAGTGTGGAAGATACTGTCTCTCCAACCAAAAGAGATCCACCAGGTAAATTTCTTGCTTATTTAGTAATGATATCCCAGACAACTCCAGACCATTGAACCCCTAAAATATTCACTGGATCATTACCTTTTAGAGTTTATTTCCTAAGATCCACTGTGTCTAAGTCTCTGTATTTATTAATTCTTGCTTAGCTAGCCAAATGAACAGGCATCATTGGTAAAGTGTACCAAAGTGATGTTACTTCAAAAGTTGAGATAGACACATTTAAACTATAGTCTGACAGAAAGAAGATAAGTAATGTAATCCTACAGTTAGACCATAAATGTATATTGTTGTAGTATTGAGGTGACATGAGTGAGAACTAACCACATACCATATAACTAAGGCACCTCTAACAGCTCCTATGAAGATATTGGCTAAGCAGTTGCAATTGGGGATATTTCTTGATTGAATTTGTAGCTATACATTGTCTTTTTCCAGGATACACCTAGTTTTTTGTTTGATTAGTGTGATGAATTAAATGGTGATATGATGAATACTGCTGTCTCTGAATACTTTAGATTTTATGCTCATTTCTGAAAATTTCTCCAGAATGCAACCTTGTTTTTAACTATTATTTTAACTTGGGTGTGGTGGGGGCATTTGTAGAGATTTCCCTTGTTCCTCCATACTGAATGAAAATTGTCAATGGTCAGCAATCAGAAGTGGTAGGCCCCATTCAGGTCTTGTTCAAATGCAGAAACCACACCTTGAAGCTTACTGGTAGAAACATAAATGAGTACCATCAAGGCATATTTCCAATGTAAAAGACCTTGAGGTTCACTTGTGGGAAGCCTCCAGTCTTTGTCCCAGAGAGGCTGGAAAGTGGAAGATGGGGGTGGACCCAGATGGGAGTTTTAATGCCTGTTTAACATAGAGAATTTGCTCTGTGCTCTAGACAGACTCACGGGAGCTCCTATGCAAGCACATCAAAATGGATTTTTCTGCTACCAGACCACCTCCTGCAAGACGGAGTTCCAGCTCTTCCTCAACTCTCTCCTCACCTAAATAAATCCTACTTTGTTTATTCTTTCATTCTGTTACTGTCCATGGATTTTTTTCAAATTTATGAGACAAGAATCCAGAAGGAAATTGGCAAAGCAGGGAATCTGGTCTCATTTCAAAACTCCTGCTTTATTAACATGATGTGTTTTATCTCAAAAACCAAATAATCCACTAAGTGTTCTGCCTAATACCAAGTATATCTTTTTCACTTACAGTTTAAATATGTATAAACTAACCACAAGGTTTGCCTTTGGAAAAAGTGGACCTAATGTCTTCTGGACCTAGGGCAAGCATCCGTATTCCCACATACCTGTATCCTAAGGGATCATTATGTATCATGGTCATCTAGAACCTTATGCTCAACAATCTTCAATTGCCTCTGTCTATGTTGTTACTTGAATTAAAGATCACAGAAGCTTTAGGGGTACTCTGGTGAATAGGCCCCATAAACATTGACATGATGAGTACTTTCTCTGAGAAATGAGTTGATCCTCCACATACTGGGTGCTGGATCTGAAGATTGGCAAGTCTGGAAATTAAGTTAGGGATCATGAATTTTCACAACAGTTTCTCTCAGCCTCCTGATCATCCAGTCATGACTTTTTTTTTCTTTTGATCGAGGAACCACTGTTGGTTGTTCATCTTCACTGCCTTTGAAAAGAATTGTTTTATAAGACATATCTCCAGGTGAGTAGGACAGGATGTTTTACTCTGAATTTGAGGGAAAACTTAGGAAGATATTGATGGATCATCACATGATAGGTAATCATGATTATTTCTTGGGGTGCATGCATTAGGAAGAGTTAAACATGCCGTGTCAGAAGGAAGTTGTTTGTGAAACATAATTTGGACATAGATCTCAGGTGACCCCTGGAGTAGATAGCTGATATGAAACAGAAGTCATTGCAGCTGAGGAAATCAGTGAACCTTTTGAAACATAGCCAATTTTATAGTATTTTATGTTTTCATCATGATTGGTCCCTTGGCAGTGTTTAAGATCATTAATACTTTTTCATGAAACACACACACACACAAATTGGTTTGTTTTCTACGTCTCTGTCTTCTTTGTCTCCTACTTTTATTTGCTTTTCCTTTAATTATTTGTCATTTGCATTCTTAAGTTCTTCATATGTGGTCTTTTTCTCACTCTATACTCTGCATTTAAGTGATTCTATCCATCTATTTATACGGATTCAAATACACCTATGTGCTGAACATTTATTTTCCTTTCCTAGTCATTCCCTATGAGCTTCAGACTTGTACATCTAATTAGACCATTCACACCTACATATATTGTTTCATCTTTTCTTCAGTATCTTCAAAACTGAATTTTTGATTTTCCCCACAAAACTGATCTTCTAGTCTGTCTGGTTAGGTCATCCAAGCTGGACTTAGATGTTTCATCTTCAATATCCTCAAATTGAACTCACGATCTACCCAGTAAAGGTGGTCCTCTTCTTGTTCTTTCTCAGCAAACAGTGCTAACCTTCACTGACTTGTCCCATACAGATCCTTAAAGTTGCTTTGGACCCCATTCTCCTAATGTCCCAATAACCAATTTTTGTATAACACTAATCTCTCTTAGAAGTTCTCATGTCTCTCTATACCCCCTGCCATCAACCTGACCTAATACTTTTTCTTTTGATGGATATTTCCTCATTTTTCTCAGGTCAATCAGATCATGCAAATTTGATCATGCATCACCTCTGCTTAAAAATTTAATGACTTCCCATTACTTTTAAGAATTCAGCTAAGACCCTGCACATCTGACCTCTGACAGTCTGATAATCACTTTATGCTTTTTATTCTTTTGGTTGCTATTAACCAGGTTCTTTTCCCTCTCATTTTCTTCCAAATGCACTTTATTGCTATTTCTCAAACCATCCTGGGCACATTTCATGTATTTTTATTCCACCTGGAGTTCAAATAGTTAATTATAAATGAGCCTTTACACAGTAGCTGAAATACCACTTCAAGGGAACCTTTCTTTATTAGAATTGGTCACTCTCTCCTACCACTACACTTATAAACTCCTGGGGTTCCTTCTGTTCATGGCACCTTTTGCAATTTAAATTTATTACTTAGTTCTTGTTAACATGCAGCACCCTGTTAAACTCTTGAGTTTCATGGCAACAGGGCAATGGGTACCTTTTTTCATTTCTGTATCACTTATCTAATACCTTATATTTAGTAATTGCTCAAAAAATTTGAGCTGAAGAGTGAGTAAACAAACAAATCTAAAGCCCCAAAGAGAAGCCTGAGTTAAAGATATAGGCTTAATATCACCAGCAAGTAGATCAGAGGTTCTGATGCTTTTTAAATACCCTTATACGTTGAATACATCCTAGGGTACGTGCATGGACAACAGTGACTAGCTGTACCTTTAAATTTCCAGTTTGATCACAATGTGTGGAACCACTTTTTCGGAGTATGTTTACTCTCCTTGTATCCATATTCTGTGCCTTATGACTTTGCAATTCCTTCCACTAGATGGAATGTACTTCTCTATCTCTTAGGTCTCAGTGTGTGACTTGCTTTGATCAATAGGATTTTTAGGTGACATGTTTGAAGCAGAGATGTGCAATATGTTATCATGGCTTCACTTTTTGGTATTTCTTTCATTATCACTAGAATAACACATTCTTGGTAGCCTACTACCTCTAGTAAGATGAAATGAACATGGAAGAAACCTCCCCAAGTCAACCCAGGAATCTGCAGCCTGAAAGTAAAACACCTTGCCAATTCACAGACTTGGGGGTGGGAGAATGGTTTTCTTTTTTTTTTTTTTTTTAAAGAGAGAAACAACTTTATTGAGTTTTTCACATGGCCTTAGTTGCTCCAACACTCAGTTGTGTACGTGGTGCTGGGGTTTGAACCCCGGTCCTCGTGCTTGCCAGGCAAGCGCTGAAACCGCTGAGCCACCGCTCCAGCCCATGGGAGAATGGTTTTCTAAGTGATTGAGTTTTAGGGTGATGTTTCGCTCAGCATCAGCATGCAACAATAGCTAATAGATGCAGTAAACAAGTGAGAGTCTTTGGTCCTTGAAAAAGCAAGGAAAATTAATTTGAAAACATACCCCAGATGTTGTGATATGCCCTCCTACCTCTACCAGGTGTTGTGTGGACATAGCTCCTTCCCTGAACTCTAACTTGCAAGTACCCTGTATTGGAAGACAGATACAGATTTTAATTAAATCCATAGAAATGAGTATTATTAAAAAGACTGAATAAGAAGATTCATAGAAACCATTTCAAGGGGACACATATTTAAGTTTGGTTAGAGTAAGAAAACCTTTTAAAGACTGGTGGGAAAAGATAGTAACCAGAGAGCAGAAGAAAAACTGTGACTATGGTTCTTCAAAGAAAGCAATCAAATCGTCAAATGGATGCATAGAGGGTTTTTAAAAAAATAATAAAATAATAAAATTATGTTTTAGGGCATTGCCAACATTTTCAAGAGAAAGTTGGCCTTGTTACTGTATCACTGTGAAATAAATGGGTGTGGTGAAGTCTCTTTCAGGAAGGCATAAGAGATGAAGAACTTAATATTCAATCTCTAGAAAGGAGTCAGGACTCTTCAGGAAAGGGGAAGCTAAAATGTAACACGGAACTGAGAGAAAAAGAACAGTGAGACTAGAGGCAGCAGTGACTCCAGCCTACTGGGCCATGGGACACCTTGAACAGGAGAGACAGCATGTATTAGTGACGCAGGGCCCACTGCTTGACTTTATACACTGAATCTGTCACTTAGAAGTTAGGTGACCTTTACTCACTTTGTGGATTAATGAATGCAAGTTCCTAGCTCATACAAATGCTTTGAGTATCCTGTAAGCTAATATAAATCAGGCTTCTAAAACTGAGCCTGCCAGAAAATGAATGGTCCATAGTTGCTAGCCCTGATATTATTAACATATTAGATGTGTCTGAGACTGTTTATTCTTTCTTTTTTTTTTTTTTTGTTAGATGAATATGGAGTTACAATTGAGGGGAAAACATTGTCAAACAATCAAGAACAAATGTATAAATAAGAATGCCTATTCTTTAGACAATTATTATTTCCTTTTTGTTGGGTGCAGAGTTAGATATCATTCCTCAGCCATTAGGTAGGACCATATAGGTAGTTTTTGCCAAAGGAAAGTAAGGAAATTATGAGTTAAATAAGAAACACAGCTTTTAAGGAAAATATTTGCTTATTCCAAGTAGATGATGATGAGACCCTAAGCAATAGTGGACTTGCGTGAAAGAAGTCTGAGACTCATGAGTTAGTGATAAGTCATCTAGGAATATCTACCATGTGGTTAAGTGACTAACAGATAAACATTCAATATATTTGATCCAGGTTATAATTTTTGGAAGCATTTGTTGTTTTACTCTATCCTGACCTAAGAAAATACAAGGGGGAAAAAACAATACTAACTGAAAAACAACAACAACAAAAGCCTTACATCATATTGTAGATCTGATTTCTGCATATTTCCAAGATATCATGAGTCTAAAAAGGATTGGCATAATTTTTTTAAAAATTCACACTTCAGGACTGGAGCGGTGGCTCAGGGGTTTTGGCGCTTGCCTGGCACGAGGACCCAGGTTCAAACCCCAGCACCACGTACACAACTGAGTGTTGGAGCAACAAAGGCCATGTGAAAAACTAAATAAAGTTGTTTCTCTCTTTCTCTGTCTCTCTCACTGTCCCTCTGTCTTTATAAAAAAAAAAATTCACACTTCATTTGTCACCTGGAAAGAAACAGGACATGACTCTCCCATTTGTGAATATCAGTATGGTGAAAATTCTACATATTGTGTATCCACATTGGAAATTTATAACAGAATGAAACATGAAAATTTTAGTAAAGAAAACTCTAGTGTTTCTCAAATTTATTTGACCAAAGAAAACCCTTTTCTGTCATGCTGCTCTAAGTTCTTCAAGGCATCATTTCATGGATGTCAGTGTGGATGACAGGAAAATAGCTATTTTCAAGGACTCTAAGAATGTAAATTGGCAAAGACTTTTTGGAGGGTAATTTAGCAGTGTTCATAAAAAACCTTTAAGTAATCCCACTTCTTGGAATCTCTCTCAAAAACTAAAAACTCATAGGAACATGAGTATAACATTTGTTCTAGATATTATATTAACTAAAAACCAAAGAAGCACCTAAATTTCTTTCAGTGAGGGAGTGGTAAAACAGCTTAGGTTATATTCATTCT
Source organism: Aplodontia rufa (assembly GCA_004027875.1). Taxonomy (NCBI): domain Eukaryota; kingdom Metazoa; phylum Chordata; class Mammalia; order Rodentia; family Aplodontiidae; genus Aplodontia; species Aplodontia rufa. The sequence continues at coordinate 108,664 of PVKS010000059.1, read as the reverse complement.
CTGCCACACACTGCAGTTATTAGAAAAGAATAAGTTACACATTGAAAAGAGTGCAAACTTCAACTGGGCAGGGATTTCTTTCCCTGATGTATCTCCACAAAATAGAAAATGACTTGGCAGATTATAGATGTTTAGCTGAATATACAAATTTGATATGAATTGTTAAGGAAACCTTTCTGAGACATATTAAGTTGAAAAATCAAATTCTAGAATAATTCATGTGGTAACATCTGATTTATGTACAAATAAATAAACAGAAATAAAGAAGTAGAATGACACCCTTCAAACTGCTACCAGAAGTGAGCTGTGAGGTTTAGACTAGGAGTGCTGGGGACTAACCAAAGAGCTTTAGTTGTATTTCATGTACTTAGGCAGCTATTGCTGGTCTCTTTTATAGCAAGTATATATTCATGCATCATTTAAAAATAATCATGATTCCTTTGAAATTATAAAATAAAGCATGACATTTATATTTTGAACAGGGAATAGTAAATTAGCTAAAACTTGCTGAGGTGCTGATTATGGTCCAGTTGCTGTTTAAATACTCAAAAGCATTAACTCACCTATTCCTGACTCATTTAAGCCTATGAGAGGAGTATTTGTACTACTAACAGGTTACAGAAAAGGATAACAAGGATAAGGCATTGCTTGAAGTTCCAGTATTAAAGGGTTAATTTAGAGTGTAAACCCTAGCAATCAGGCTTCAGATTCTAGAATCTTTGACCATGCCTTAGTGCTGCGTTTGAATAAAATCAGGATTCAACACCGATAACATTTTGATTCAAATAATGAAGAATAAGACAGGGAAATAAATCTATGCAAGTTGATGGCAAATCTTAAAATAAAGTACTGCAATATTTGGATTGTTTTTATACTCAGAAGAGAAATATGATTATGAACTCCTTTAAGCATGAAGTTTTTTGAAAGAGAGATGGAATATGGAATTTAAAGAAGACAGTAAATAAGGTCACATCATCTTGGTTAGTACATTAGAGAGTAAAAAAATTTATAGGAATAAAATATCCCCAAATCCATTATTGTAAATGAAGGTGGCAATATTTACTAGTGGGTGACAATGGTGCTGATGAATAGTGACATCAAAACTGATATTTTGACAATTTGCAATATTGTTGTAATTCATAAAAACGATAGGATTCAGGAAAGATTTTTTCTTCAGCAAAGTCATCAGGTCATCTGATGGAGTCTCATTCACTGTCCCTGGCACAATGCATACTTGAACACCTTCCCTGCATTCACTGCTCATTTCCTTTGGGAATTCCCTTCGGGAATTCCCTTCTCTTTCTGGAACTGGCAGATTCAAACATTATGTGAACCCTGCACATGCTAGGCTACTTCTCAAGTACTTACCATTAAATTACACCAGCAGCTCTGACTCCCATACATTTTTAAGGGCAAGCTTGAGAGTTGTCTCTTCCTTAGAATCTTCCTTGAGTATTCCCCAAGGAAGGAAAAGCATTCCCTTTTCTGTCTCTCCTTGAACCTCTAGTCTATTTCTACTATTTCATATTTATTGGGTTGCCTAATTTTTCGTTATTCAAATAGGTGTATCCATGGAAATACTCCATATATTCTTCAAAATCTAAAGTATTATGTTATTGGATCCTTGTTGGCCAAAAATGAGCACAGTGCCCAGCAGAACAAGTGCTCACGAAACAGCCACTGAATGAATGCATGTATTTTCATTAATTTACTTAATTATATTGCCACTTCATCAAGAATAATTAAGATGTCTTCCAAAGTTAATAATAAAATGAAAATTCTATGTAAATTTTACTAAAAGTTTTGTAATGTGCACTGTGTTAAATTGCTTGTGCGCTCATCCATGCGCGTGTACACACACACACACACACACACACACACACACATACACAGTATCTAACTTCACCATCGACCCATCTAACCTCATGTTTTACAGTTGAAAAACTAAGGCCAAGAAAGTTTTACCTGACTGGTATCAAAGAAGTAATAACTCTCAAAGTTACGCTTTAACTTCAGGTTTGTTTTGCTCCAAATCTTGTAATTTATCAAGTGAAAATTAGGAGCAGTTAGAAAGATAAGCAAAAGCAAGTTAAGTATAAGAAGAAAAAGTCTGCTGATTAGAGAAATGTGATTTCTATCTGTAGTCTAACAAAGTTGCATCATGACTGTGGCCTATGTAAAGTATTCATTCAAACATCCATGCCAATATTTCTAAATAAACCTGGGTATAGATCAGTGACTTGGTTATATAAACACTATTATGTTCCCTATTTTTACACAGAATATCTTTCTTATTTCATCCACTGCACAATTTTCTTTCTTTTTATTTCTTTATTTTATTTTTTGCAGTGTTAGATATTGAATCCAGAACAAGTGCCCTACCAATGGACTCCATCCCTAGTACACAATTTTATTTTTTACATAATCCAGAATCTTCTCTTCAATTTGTCTAAGACTAGACAAAGAGCTAAAATAACCTAAGCCATCTTATTTCCAGATTTCCAAGGTAGGAACTGGAGCTGTAATACAGCAGGATAAAGAATATGTTATTACTATTAACCATTACCATTCAGTCTAGAAATACATCCTAAGAATCAGTCATTTGAAGCTGATAAATTCCAGACAACATCCTGTGCATAAATTGGTAATGATTTTGTAGGAGAAAATATTCCTAAGAGCTGACTGATCCATTTACAGACAGTGACAGCCAAGACTGGATTGTCTTACCTACTAATATGTTATATTTAGATAGATATTCTATCTGAATAATGAACAGGATAAAGAAAAATTTTCCAGAACTTAAAGTCTTTAATCATCTTCTTATAACATATTCTAAGTTATTCAGGGAAGTATTTAGGAGCTGACTATTATTAATTTGCTTAGCTGATGACTGAAGTAGCATGGATCCTGCACGATCGAGTTTTTCTTTTAATTATAGCAAGGTGAGTTGGAAATGCATCAAGCAATTTGAAGTGACTCCTCCCCAAATTGGCTGGGAGGGAGAACACAACATTCTCTATTTCCATTAGAATTGATCATGAACAGCTGATGTTGCATCCACCCCTCATAGTATGTGCTTAAAAAAAGAAAAGAAATTTGATAATCTGCTTACTGAATGACCTGATGTAACAATAAAAATTGGTCCTGGTAATTTTCTCAAGAATTAAATATTTTGCAGTTCTTTCCGCTGAGTCGCAAAAATAAATAAATAAATAATAAAATAAAGAAAGAAAAAAAGAAAAAAAGGAGTTGGGTTTTATATTAAATTTTGCCTTGGGGCATTATTACTTTGAAAGTTATCCAAATATTTTGTTTATATTGGAAAAGTTCAGTGAGACATAGTTAACTGTGAATAGAATTCAAAACAATAACTCTGGAAAAGAACTATTCCCTTTGGTCAGAGACTATTGTGTCAGCGGTTATGCAGAGTCAATCAAAAAGAAGAAAGAGAACACCAACTGTGAGAAGGGAGCTGTCAAGTTGATTGACTGGGTAGCAATATTAAATCTGAAATGTTCTATGAGATAAGATAAATACTCAATTTCTATCTGAGTGTTGACAAAAGCTAAATGCAACAACTCAAAACCCTTATGGGAGTGTGATGATTGAAAAACAGAAAACTAAATGACTTCTGCATAAAATCGAAAACAACAACAAAAGAAATTATTTGTCTAATGATACTGTGCCTCATTGAAAAGAGCTTTGAAGAAAAGTATTAAGATTAATTTCATAATTGCATGCGTGGTTACAGTGGTATTTTTCTTTTTCACAACTTTATTAAATAAGTGGCTAATCAAGTCCACAAGTTCTGTTTTCGTTATAAAAAAATGTCTTTTATGTGAGTTATTTGATCTGTAAGAAAAAAAACATTTTATTTGTTGGAAAACTAAAGAATTTGTTTTTCCTATTAACTTGAAGAATAGGACCCAAAACAAAACAAAAACTTAATTTATTTGATTTGACTTTTATTTATGTTGTTAATTACTGTCAAGTTTCTTGTGTATTGACTCCAGTTGACTTTTCTAATGTTGCCAAAGACATTAAACATTAGACACCACGGTAGCAGAAAATAGGGCTGGGCAATTAGTCACCAATGAATTTGAGTTATTTTTCTAAAAGTGGTATCTCTTCTTGTCCCCCCCACTTCCATATCTTAGCTTGCCATTCTTTTTAAATCTTTTATTAGACTATAGAGTTTTTTTACTAACCTTTGCCTTGAACATTTCATTAAAATGGGCTATTTCTACACGTTATCCATCACTATCTCTGCTTCTTGATAGATTTCATCATTAGGTCAAAAATGTTTTCCTTCTTTTTTCAACTTTTTCATTTAATCTTTTTAATCACATGTAAAATAACCTTTGTCAGGCTTATATTCTTCTGATTCACTTGCTTTCTCTCTCATTCTGAACTTTCTTTATAAATGTAGAGTTTTGGTTTCAAGTTAACTACTACATGTGGAATATAAATCCTTTCCCCTACATTTTATTTTACCCATTCGTTTAAAGTACTAACTGAAAGTACAATTAGAGTTCTTTCAAATGTTTCATGTTTCTGTCCACATTTCAATATGTTTATAAAAATATTCTCTCTTTTCACCGTATTGTTCAACACAGTATTTACTTTTTAAAGTATTTTTCAAGAAAACATGCTTGCTGTTGTTGTATCATTACTCCAACTGATATCTACATGATGAGGGATTGTGTCAATCCAGTGTTCAGTCAACCACGCTGTGAAAAGGCTGCAAAAACAAATCTCTAAAATTTGCATTCACTGTTGAAAGAATTGCAATTGCACATTTGAAAAGATAACTTTTGAAAGGGGAGAAGATAGGAAATAATATGTTAGCATTTCAAATGCATTTTTCTGCATTTTTGGAATAAATACCACATTTGCTAAAATTCTGTACTTGCCTTTAATTTCTTGAAGCACAATGAGTTTTAAACTGGTAATCATTTTAATATCCTGAGGAAATTTAGCTATTCAATGTAACTTTCTGTGTAGTCTTTCATTTATTCCTTTTAGTGCTATATCTTATTAAACATTATTTATATGTCATATTAGTTATACATAAAAGACTTTTTATAATTTTTATATATAGCAAAACCTTTGTAGTGATTTCTCATTCAATAAAGCTGTAATGTTATTTCTAATATGTTCTAAGTTATGCTATAAGAACTGGAATTAACATGGAAAGAACTATTAGCTACAGTTTTCTCTGGATTCAGTGTGTTACCATGGAATTCCTGGACATCAGAGCAGACCTATGTCTCCTAGTAGATTTTGTGATCTTGAACAAAATGCTTATATTTTCCAGTTTCAGTGTCTCATTTTGTAAAATGAGATTGAATTAAATTACTTTCAAAACTCTTCATAGCTCTAAAACTTTGTTGACACTACCACCATTTTTAGAGAATCCTGATAATATAACAGTATTTTGGGAAATATTGAATGCATGGCTATTAAAATATTAGAGAAGAGTGAAAACAAATAGGTTTATGAAGTGTAGTATTTCTGCTCTGTAGATGGTATTTTGTTAATATTTTATATCAGATGGGTAAATACGGTTGCTTTAATCCTTGGTTTTCATGCAAGAATCAATGATTCTTTAAACTTCTAGAGATTTCAAAGTTCATAGTATAAAGCTATGATTAACCAAATAACATAACCAAATTATTCTGCCTTTGCTCTGAAAATTTGTGTTGGCTGCTTTTGATTAGAAATGGAGAAAAATTAGTTGTCTGATTTTTGATAGAGATTTTCAAAAGCTTAGTAGCTTTTATTAGCTATTCTAAACAATGTCTGTGCAAGACAATTTGCTGCTTCTTTTCTTCTTTTCCCTGTCCCCTCACTTTTTATATCTGGGCCTAGGACAGCAGCTTGACAGGAGAACACTGGGGCCAGAGGAATTTTGGCTTTTCTTTTCAGAGTTCTTATTCATTTTAGACTTATACTCTTAATAATAGGGAGAAAGTCAGCATTTCACATCTCAAGATCATGAACTTCCAGACCTTCTCTGACTCAGGCAAAAAACATCTCCAGTGCTGGCTGGCAGGATTCTAAGTGTTCTTACAATCCTGCCACATGGCCTGCCCATCAGCTTCTCTAGCAGTACTCTCTCATGATTAGCAAATGCATAGATATAAAAGAAACCTGCCAGTGCCTAGAAGTGAAATCTCAGAACATCGTAAGATATCAGACTGAAAGCAATGCAATAAAAACAGGTCTTCAGATCTGAGGAAAGAGAGAAATCGAACACCTTGCAGAGCGGGACCAGGAGCTGTACTCGGCCACCTCAGCAGTCAGCTTTGGTATGTGAGAATGTAAAAGTGGATCATACAACTACTACTTTGAATGTTTCACCAGTTGATTTCTCTGGCCACCTTCCCAGAGCCTATGAGTGTCATAGACCCCTAGTGAAGGCTTCATCACATTCTCTTGAACAGATCCCTGCCAATATCAAAGAAGCAGAACAGAAACAAAACACTGCTGTGATGTTAGAAATCACAATTATTAACTCTGAAATCTAGGTATGCAGGTTAGAACAATATCCAGGGGGTTCAAGGAGTAGACTGATGAATTCAACGGAAGGTCCTCTATAAATGAAAGGATGGGAAAAATATTGCTCTTTGAGGACTTATTTAGAAAAAGAAAGGATTAAAATATGATGCAATGATAAATATTTTAAAGGTTTACTTCTTGCAGGGAAGTGTACATTGGAATAGAAATGCAAAAATGGAAAAAGTAGTTAGCAATTACTATGGTATTCTTTTAAACAGAGTTCAAATATGTGAAGCACAGAAAGAAAAACGTATCTGTTCTATCAATTCTGTTATTTCTTGGAAAATGTAAACAAATTTCATTTTAAAGATGTGTAATATCTGATAATCAATACTCTATTTTAATATCTCAGAAAAATTCTGACTTTAAGCTTAATGTTTCTAGATTTGCATAGCTTCTTCTTGTTCTGTATATTCATGTTCTAGATTTCTCTCTCAGAGGCTAATTAATTGTTGATGCTATTAATACCTGCCTTACCCATTTTAAGACTTCTTTCAATCCATTTTAGTGTGCATAACTAAATTATCATATGCATTGTTCTTTGACAAATCTGTTATACCTGGTACCTTTTAGATGTATTGGATCTGGCAAAAGGTCTAATTATATAGAGAGTATCATATTTACAACATAGATGCCGATTTCTAGTTCTGCTCTGGATTAAACCAGACACCCTTTCTATGCCTCAGTTCATTTACCTTTCCACACTATAGTGGGCCAACAAAACACCTTTATAGAAACCTATCTGATGCCAATTTGGTTTCAATTAAAGCATCATAGCTTTACTTTTAGGGCAAAAGCCTGAGCTGACACTGTTAGCCCTTTGCCCTATGCTCTGAATACAACTTCCTTTTTAAAGAAAAATCTGTGCAATGAGACATTGCAGCATTTAGCATATATCTCTCTAATTTATTATTTGTGATGATCTATTAACTACTTATCTTCTCCACCCACACCTTGCATTTCTTAATGATCAGGACCATGCCTCTCATTCTCTTTTTAGTTCATGCTCCAAATATCCACCCAGACATATTAAGGACTCTCAATAAATTTTCATTAAACACATGAAAGAATGAGTGAAGGCAAATGTGGATTCTTGGAATGACCCAGGCCAAATGTGCAAGTGGAAACCATGTTTCAGTAGGCTGCCTCCATCTCTTTCCTCTCCACCTGTGTTTACATAAGGTTCACATCATAAAATCAGGGTGCAAATGACTAATTTCAAGATTACAGAGATGGATCTATTTTGAAAATGAAGGGAAAATGGGATGGAAAAGCTTTCTTAAGTATTTGTAGTGCTATTTGGCAAAGAAAATAACTTTGCTATTATTGCAGGCTTATTAATGTTTGCAGTTGTCCTGATTATTCTAACACAAACCAAATGGCATTTAATTTGGAAGAAATTGCTCTGGACGTGCAATCTAAAGAGGCGAGAAATGGAACAGACTTTCTTTATGCAGTGTTTAGGATGTGATTAAATTATTTTAGGATGTTCAACAGTATAGTGCAAATTCAAATCCTGTGGGCAAAGCTAAACAAGCAATGCTAGGTAGCTTAGCCACTTAATCTTTTGGTGTTCAGTCTGTTGGGTCTGTGCTGTGAAATGGCTCCTGTGGCTTTCATGTGGAAAATGAGAATGTTCTGTAACGGCTGATGTGGGAATAAAGAAGTAAATACAAGGAAACTCTTACAAGCTCTTAATATTAACTGCACTAAGTAAGTGTAACTAACTGCATTAAGTTATTGATTTATCAGGGCTTGACCAAATACTATTTCCTTTTGTCCATTTTAAGGACAAGGACAAAAGCACAAGAAAGTTAAATGAGCCAGTTGTTAACTGGGTTACTGATGAATGGAATGATTATTCTTCTATGTGTCTTAAGAGAGTGTCCAAGGGGCCATTTATAATGTCTGGAAAATTGACTAAGACTTATTGATAGTGATCATTTATTCCTTAAGTTGCCAACCAAAATACTTTTTTTGCATAGTTTTAACCACCTAGTAGATGAACTATGAAGCCCCAAATTTGAAGGAGGTAGATCATTACTGTTTAATTTTCCTTTTAAAATATTATGAAATTACATGAATCTATGTTTAAAATGATGGGAAAGAAGCATAGACTGCTTCATATGACTAAATGAAAATAACTATTAATTGGTATATGAAGTCGATTGGCATTTAGGGATAAATGCCATATATTTAGGACATGCAAATGATACTTTGATTTCAGTCACATTTGGGTGGGTTCCAGACCCTATTAAAGCTGACATTGAAAGTAGCTTTATTTACTAAGAGACGTGAGGGGTCTTCTTGGGGTCTTCTCTGTAACTGCCAGACTCTGAGGAGCTGCAGTTTTACTCTCTCGTGTTGGTGATTAGACTTTTGGACCATTTTAAAGGTGCAGAGGGGGTTTCTCTCTAAATTTCTGAGGCTTTTAAGCACAAATCCCAATTGTGAGCTTCAACACACTTGAATCCTGATTACCTTTTCAGTCTCTAATTATCCAGGAATCAGGTTATAAGCAAACACTGCTAACAACAACAAAACCAGAAAGCAGTGTCTGCTGTTTTTTGTGTGAAGAATGAGCTGACCATCATCAGTATGTGGCCACTGCAAACAGAAATAATTTGGTGTACCACAGACACCCCCATCTTACCCACAATATAATAAATAAGTAAACAAAACTCTACAGAATCATTTATCTCCCTTACGCAAGTCTTCTCACCATCAGATACTAAAGTTACTCAAAATACACATTTGGAAGCAGATCTTTGAAAAGTTTACCTTTTGGCATCCCATACCTAGTACAAGACCTAAAAAAAAAAGAAACCCAGATACTCCAACCTTATCATTGCTTGTTTTTTTTTCCTATTAATCACACTAAAAGAATTTCCCCAACTAGATTTTTTGATGATAGGGCATATGTCTCATAATTTTATCTATCCTTCCCAGAATATATCATGTCAATAATAATTTGTTAGTTTATCTAAAATAAATGTATATTTGAGTATTTTTAAAGCATAACTCTCATTATCCTCTTAAAGATCACAAAGTAAATGTTAGGTTTTGAGATTATAAAGAAAGTTATAATTAGGGATACAATTTTTCTTCTCAGAGGGAGGTCTATAAAACACAAGAAAGATTTCTTTTTGACTTTATTATTATAGAATATTTGTACTTTCCTCTCAAAATATACTTCTTCACTCCCATTTTTCTGCCTCCATGAATTTACACTTTGAGTTTTCCTATCTGCTCTTTATGGTTGTGTTACTATATGCAATGCTTCCCAGGTTCGAATCCATATCTACATAACATAAAGGTTTTGACTGTGGGTTGCAAAGGTCTAAAAATTTCAGATTGATGAAATAGATTGAAGAGATTCTGAAGAAATATTAGATGGAAAGATTGAATAATTATCCAGTTAATGTTGTAAAGGAATAATTAATATTTATATTTATACAATTAGATAATTATCTCCAATCATTTATTTGATAAGATATTGCCTACTTTCTCAGCAACAACAATGAATAAAACCTTCTCTACTGGCTTTTTCTTAGTAGCATGCAATTACACTTTTTAATCTCACAATAAATAAAATATTTTCACTCTACTTGCCTTCCCAATTACTACTTATTTCTTATCTCTCCATATGTTTTTTTGTGAAGTTTCTAGGAAGCTATCTTTATAGGCTGCAAAATTTCTCTCCTTGTATACTCTCTTGTTCCCACTCCATACAGACTCTGGCCTCTACCACAAAAATCAAAACTGTTGTTGTCAAGGTCAACGCTGACCTCCATAGTACTCAAATCAAAGGTTACTTTGGAATCAGCTCTTTCTTCTCACACAATTTCATTACTTGGCTTCATAGAACCATGCTCTGCTAGCTTCTTCCTAACTTTGATTGATTTGTCTGTTGGTCTGTTGTGGCTTCTCCCAAATCCCAAGCTCTTGAAGCTGTCATTAGATAGCTTCTCTTTCTCATCAGTACTTCTGTATTTATTTGACTCATCAAGTGTCTTGGGTTTAATACTATCCATATATTCAAAACTCTCAAATATTTAACTCCAGCTTCGGTCACTTCATGAACTCCAGATGCATGTTTTCAACTACCTGCTTGGAAACTTCTCATATCTACCAAGCATCTCAGACCTAACACGTATGAAAGCTTAAATACCAATTTTCTAACAAATACCTGCTTTTCAGCAGATATCTCCATTCTGGTTAATGAGTTTTTTATTCTAATACCTAAGGCCAAAGCCTAAGAATGAATTCATCCCACACTTTCTTTATGGCTTATACCAAACTTCCAAAATTTCAGTGAATTTGATCTTTCCAATCACCTCAGCTGCTTTCCCCATGGTGCAGAGCACCATAATCATTCTGCCTTGATCACAGTGACAATCTGTTTACCCAGCTCTCTGCTGGTTTCCTTATCTCCTTTTATTTTAAAGAGAGAAGAGAGAATCAATTTTTGTTGAGTTTTTCACAGGCTTTCATTGCACTAACACTCAGTTGTGTACATGTGTGCTGAGGTTTGAACCCGTGTACTTGCCCATGCCAGGGAAGCACCGTGACCACTGCTCCAGCCCCCTTATCTCCTTTTTTAAGTTGTATTCCTTTTAAAGAATAGACCTTGAAAGAAGATGAAAGTAGGGAACTCTAGAACCAGCACATTAAAGTGACACAGCAAAATAATTGGTCATAACAGCTCAGTTTACAATAGTTAAATTATAGAATCAATCCAGATGCCCTTCACTGGATGAATAGATCCAAAAGATGTGGATCTACTCAGCTATTAGAAACAATGATATTATGAGTTTTGAAGGTAAATGAAAGGCAATGGAAGAAATTATGCTGGGAAAAATTAGCCAAACCCAGAAACTCAAGGGACAAATGTTTTCCCTCAATTGTGGAGGCTGGAACAAAACCCAGGCTTGGGTGAAAGATTGTCAAGCATATGTACTAGACTCATCAAAGTCAAAGCAATGCATAATCTAGGGAACCATAGATATGTAGAGGTGGGGAGGGAAGGGGACAGGGAGCGATCTGGGGGAGGGTTCAACAATGTATTTTACTCTTTACTCACCCAAGAAACCAAATTTTATTTATGCAATCATTTAATTATGAATAAAAGGGGGGAAAAAGAAGATGAAAGTATAAGTAGTCCATCTGGAAGATTCTATTAGAAGGAAGGGAGTGTCAAAATGAGAAAAAAGAGGGGCTGGAGTGGTGGTTCAGCGATTGCAGTACTTGCTTGGCATACATGAGGACACAGGTTCAAATCCCAGCAGCACGTACACAACCAAGTGTCAGAGCAATGAATGCTACATGAAAATCTAAATAAAATTGATTTTCTCTCTCTCTCTCTCTCATTGTCCCTGTCTCTTTAAAAAAATGTATGTATAAATATATATATACTATTCTCTCTAAATATGGTTTCATCCAGTATTAAATGACCTCTGCCTTTTCTTCTCTTTCTCTTTAAAAAAATGAGAAAGAAGAAAATGAATAAGTCATTATTACTGGGCAGGTTACCACAGATTGTGACTGAGGTTTGATCTCTGTGTGAACTCTGGATGGTAGAGTAGGTCCCATTGCTGTTCTGGGGGGTGGACATATGTTATTTGAGGAGCCAAATGCAAAATTTAAAAAGGGGCCTTTGTTAAAAGTGGTTAATATTTTTAAAGGTGATGGCAATCCAAGAAAACAGGTCACTGCTGTGCACCAAGCCCTAAGCAATGGGATGAGTAGCATGCCTGTGAAGTTGCAGGTGCTGGCGGTGGGGTCATGTTGAGATTGGGTGCATGTGAATGATAAATGCCTCAGTGATATGAGTAAGGAACCATCTGAGTCCTACAATGCCTACTAATACACTTAAACTGTAACTACATGTCTGATTATTATTTTAACTAGATGCATCCTCCCATACAGTGATTTGGAACTTGTAGAAACTTTTTAATAATATTCTTTTTTTAAAACAATGATAATCCAAGTGCTCATCAGATGTTGAATGACTAAGCAGATTGTAGCTTATCCTTGTAATGAAATGCTTCTCTTCACTGAAAAGGATACTGAGAAGGCCACATGTAGACGAATTTCAAGGCAGGATGCTAAATAAAAGTAGGTGGGCCCAAAAATGATATATTTAAAATATAATAGAATTTTCAATTCATAGCAAATTATTTGAGCAACATGATCTTTCCCATTGATTTATAATGCTTTTTTCCCCTATATTAAGTCTGTGTGTGTGTTATGTTATTTCAAGACTTTTTGTTTTATCAATCTCTCAGGAGATGTGCCAGAAGCACTTTTTAATTGTATGGCTTTGTATAAACTTTAATGCCTTTTAAGTTTTTACATCAAATTCTGCCAAGATATTGTTCTTTCACAAAATTTCTGAAGTCATTCTTTTTTCAGGGTGGGGGCCTGCTAATTATAGCTTAAACTCTGAGTTACATCCCTCATCCTTTTTTTTTTTTTTTTTTTTTTTTGAGAAAGTTCTTGTTAAATTGCTGAGATTCACCTTGAATTTGCAATCTTCCTACCTCAGCTCCAAAACTGCTGGGATTAGAGATGTACACCACTGCACCCTGGGCAAAAAATGAATCTTAATAATTTTGACTTTCAAATGAATTTTAAGATAATTTTACCAAGTTAAAAATAAAGAGCAATAATATACCAACCACTCCAAAATGATTCGAAAATCAAATATAAGTAAATTATGGAGAATTGTAAAAAAATTAAGATCATTAAATCAATTAAGTCCTTCAGTTATGATATATAGTGCTTTTCCATTAAATGAACATATGGTAACAATGCTAATTTACATACATTAAGTATACACAATTTACATATATGTAACTTTTAATGGTATATATTTATACAGTGCATTTATGTACATATGTACCTATAGTACATTTGGTGGACCTTTCTGAATCCAGTTTTGTATCTTCTATTGCAAATCTTTGAAAATAATTCCTTTCATATTGAACATGTATAGATCTATTCTTGTCATTATTCCCTAAACAATATAGTATTCACATAACATTTACATTTCATGAGGTTTTATAAGAAATCCAGAGATGATTTGAAGTAGATCAGAAGACCTGTGCAGGTAATATGCAAATATGCAGTTTTACCCAATGGACTTGAGCATTTGTGGATTTTCGCCTACTAAAATCATAGAGCAGCTGTTTGAAATTAAGATTATCCACATGAATGTCTTCACTCATCTGTAGAGACTGGAGCTAGACCCTGGCCATTGAGAAAGGAGGTCTATTATCATGTTTTAAATCCTAATAAAGTGTAATGTCATACAACCTAAGGCATTTGAAGAGATGTATTGGGAAGGAGTTGGGGGAGGGATAAGAGTGTGTAATTGAGGGGGGAATCTTGGCGGTAAATCTAATTTTCAGAATTTATGTATATATTATTTAATTAGAAGCTTGTTTGATTGTTCAAAAAGTAAATTTCCGTTAAAAAAAAAAGATTATCCACATGGATTTGACATTCTATAGATATTTTTATTACATTTTTCCAAATGTTAAGCCAAAACATGGGGAACAAATTACTAGTTTTTATATATTTATTTTATTTTGGAGAAAGTAACAATGAGAGGGAGAGAAAGAGAGAATGAATTTTATTTAGTTTTTCACGTGGTTTTCGTCACTCCCTCAGTTGTGTACATGGTGCTGGGGTTCAAATCTGTGTCCTCAAGCTTTCCAAGCAAGTGCTGTAACTGCTGAGCCACCACTCCAGCCCCTGTACATTTATTTTCAATATAATTAACTCAGTATTTTTCAAAGTAGTTCTAAATAACGTATCTGTTATTTTTCTTGGTGTCATTGTATACAAAATTAGTATTGTTTTATTTTTTACCTTTTAATCATCATGTCTTTTTCTTTCTGTTACAAACTTTATTACATTGAATAAAATAATATTTTATCCAATATTTATTGTTGATTTTAATAAGATTACTCTGAGTTTCTTTTCCTAGAGTTTAGAGGAAAAGATGACTCCTTATCATTCTAAGCACGGCTTAGAAATGGCGTTCAATTTTATTTAATACCATTTCAGTAATGAGCTAGGAGGGTTTTTCTATGCTCCAACATTAATGAAAGTGATACCAGAGAAATGAATGAGGTTGCCTTCACTTCTGTTTCTTATCAAAGGAAACAACAGTATAACAAACGCCCATGAGAGTACAGGTCTGTGAGTGGATGAGACTCTGGCTCCTTGGCATCATTCCAGCTTATCAGAGCCAAGATATGTTGTCCAGAAGGAGTCCGGGACCAAAGGCTGCTGCTTTGGGGGGTGAGATGAAGCTAGGAGAAGGAGAAAGGGACATGTGGACACCCAAAAGCCTATCTTCCTATCATGAAAACCTTCTTAATGCCCTACCGTGTTCTTCCAGATTCTGTTTTTCATCTGTCATTGCTCTTACTTGGTTTCAGCATAGTAGTTCTGGGCATGGCCTACCACAAGAAACTATTAAAGTGCTCACATTTTATTCAACTTGTTTATGTAGTGTACTACATTAATGCATTTCCCTAAAACTAGATGAACTTTTCATTCCTGATGTAGTCCTAATACTGTTAGTATTGAACATTAGTTTATAATCCAAATATTTTACAAAGAATTTTGGCATGAAAGCATTTTTCTTTCGAGATTGTTAAAGTTTTACTTGTTTTGGTTAAAGTTTATTTTGGCAGGGATTAGCATTAGGGTTTTGCTAGCTTCTGAAATGAATTGGTGGCTTTTCATCTGATCTGACACTTTAGAACAGATGATAGGATATGGGGAATACGTATTTCTTAGCAAACTGAAGTTATATGAACCTGGGTCTTTCTCTGATAATGTTTTCAATTTCTTTCATAGTTATTCATCATGTTAAGTGTTTTTCTTCATGAATGAATATTTATTTCCTATGAAATGATTCTGGTTTTTAAATTTATCGAATTTTTAACATATGCTGTCAAAGGTAATGTACAATGAAAAATAAACCATCTATGTTGCTATACTTTCTTATTAATAATTTGCCAGATTGTGTTTTATCTTATTTCATTCATTTTCATCTTTAATGTTTGCTCTGTTTTTTCTTGCAATTGTATTGTTTCTGTTGCTCTGTTTTGCATCTTTAATTGAACTCTAAATACTGTTTTTAAATACGTTGTTTAATAGGAAAATATTAAACAGAAAGTGTTGCTCCTAATTCATATTTGAGAATAACCCATAACTTTTACAAATGTGTTTTATTCTATTTTCTACATTGATTGTAGTTATTAACTTTCATTTGCTTTTTTTTTAAAAAAAGAGAGAAGGACAGTGAAAGAGAAAGAGAGAGAGAGAATTTTTATTGAGTTCTTTACATGGCTTTTGTTGCTCTGACACTTAGTTGTGTACTTGGGTGCTGGGGTTTGAACCAGTGTACTTGTGCATGCTGGGCAAGCGCTAGAACTGCCGAGCCACCACTCCAGCCCTTTCATTTGCTTTTTATTATTTATTTTTTTTGTTTGTTTTGAGGATTGAATCCAGAGGCACTTTATGTCTGAGCTGCATCCCTAATCCTTTTTATTTTCACTTTTATTTTTATTTTTAGACAGGATTGTTTGCAGTTTTACGTTGCTGAGGCTGGCCTCAAAAACAATGCTCCTGCTTTAGCCTCCCAAATTGATGAGATTAAAGGCCTGTGCTACCATTCCCAGCTTTGAAGTTTCACACAAATGCTGTTATAAAGCATTTTGCCTCCATGTTATTTACTTGTTTATTTAATTTCTGCTTTCATTGCATAGCAGTTAGGAAATGCAAACTGCACATTTTTCTCTCCTAGCACTCCTTGTGTAGTCTGTGACTAATCATTAAAAATGATCTATGTATCTTGAAATTAAGATCTAATCTTTATATTCTTTAAAGTTTAAAAACCTATCCTTTATAGAGTTTATCACATATCATTTCTACCAAAAATTCTATTTTAAAATAATAATTATTATCCATGTAATTTTATTTGTCTAATATCATCCATATCTTGTCTGCTACCATGGTAGCCATAAATCTACTGATTATCAATAGTAAATCAGGGCTGTACATCTGGAACTTCAGGAGAATCTGTATCAAAAGAGATAACGTATTGGATATTAATCCCATACAAATACACCAGAAGTCAAAGTTATCTGTAATCATCTTGTTTGTCTACTCCATCTGTATTCAGAATGAAGAGAGAAGGCTATGTGCCATATAATGCAAAAGGCAATGTCTTGGAGTTTTAGATATTTCTATAAGAACTCAACTTTTGAAAAGCCTTTCATGATGCCCTATAAAAACAGAAAATGAAATATAAGAGAGGCTATAAATTAGACCTACCTTCATTCTTTAAGTGGGTCAATTCAGTCTCATAGAAATTTTAGAAGCCTGACATACTCAAAAAAGTATTTTTTCTTTTCAGCTTGTCACCTCTTTTACCAAATAGACCCCACTAATTAAATACAATAACAAAAGTAAAACAGGGAACGAAAAGTAAAGTACTTCTCTTTTTAAAGTTGTCATGGGCAATCAGCTATTTCCAATAGCTGGATATATAGTAACTGCTACTATTTGGACCAGTGATGAGACAGTGACAATCCAGATTTAGAACTTTCGCACCGTAGCTCAGTGATGAGACAGTACCTGTCCAACACAATTTTCATATCTCTGTACCCAGACAGGGGTTGCTTTTCTTAGTTTTTATGGTTTAAAATAATGGCCAAACCGTTGTAAAGAGCTTCTACTGCTACTTTGGAGATGGTGTGTTGTCTTTACAAAAGCAAAGAAAACAAAGCAAAACAAAACACTTCAGAACCAAAAGGCACACTTGAGGTTTAGTTTTGACACTAACAGTTTGACACTTAGAAAGTCATTTAACCTTTAAGTTCCTGTTATGTTATTTGTGATATCAGAAATTTCTGGAGAGAAACCAAAATTAAATGCAAACCTCCCTTTTTTTAGACTCAATATAAAAAAAATTCTGATTCATAGCTATATTTAATTTACAGAGTAAAACAAGCATTGTGTATGATTCTACCAATTTATATATTTCGAAATTAATACTTTTAGAAAGTAAGGACCAAGTTGACAGTTATATAACTACTAAGAATTTATATTCAAACGGTCATCTCTCTGACTCCAAAACTATAATTTCCCTCTAAAATGTAATAAATATGTCTAAATTTATTATTATTATTATATAAGCAGTAAACCTCTTTGTATGGGGTTTAAAAAGCAATAGGTTTCTTAAAATTCCATTCTTTTGGCAGATGACACACAATACAGACAGCTGAAAATTTCCAAGAACAAACAGTATATAAATCTAAAGCATTAACAATATTACTCCACAATATTCATCTACAATGAAAAATCCATAATATTAGAAAAAATGAAAGATTACTGATTATTAATGGCCTAGAGTTGTTAAAACTTCTAGTTTGAAAAATGCACGCAGGATTGTAGAACTCCAATTGACCTGTTGCATTTTATTCCCATTCCCTAGATATTTTCCCAAGGACCCCAGGACTGGAGTTTGAATGCGATAGTATTAGATGCTATTTCCTTAACTGTATTGTATCGATTATAGTAGACTTGAAATTATCAAAATACTTCAAATTAAAATAAAAATACCTATGAACTTGTATTATATTCACTGTCCTTCTGTAAATAATATTTAAAATGTACAAATATGTGAAAAAAGAGTGCTAGAATATATAGCTAAGTTGACGGAAAAGACGTTTTAAACTATTTTTCTTCTTTGCATTGATAATTAACTTTTGAATGCAAAAATATTAATTCAGTGTAGTATTTATAATAAATATAGAAATGGTTATTTAGTTCTCACATACATTTGAAGTGGCTTAATATTGTCTGAAAGAAGAATGTAAAATAAAATGTACATATTATAAATTACAGAATGATCATTGAGTTATTTTTAAATAGCAGATATAATAGTCTCAAGAAAATTGCAAAATGCTTCAAAAATAATGAAATTAAGAAGTATATAAATTGTTTGGGATACAGCTAAAAATAATGCTTAGAGGCAAATATAGAACTTTTATTAACAGGGAAAAAAGATTAAAATCAGTGCTTATTCTTCTGCTTTAGAAGGTCAAAAACAAATAGAAAATTGAATCCAATGTAACTGGAAGAAATAAAATAATCAGAGAATAAATCACAGAAATAAAAAAATGAACAAAGAAAATAAATGAACAAAGAGAGAAAATAGGGGAAATCAGTGAAACTAAAAAATTTGTTCATTAAAAAGAGATCAGTGAAGCAGATAAAACTCTAGCGCACTCCTGGAGTGTGGGAGAGAACAGATCAGAAATGAATGGGGATACGTAATTAGACTTACTACATTTAAAAGGAAGTAGTATAAATGAAGTCATGGTAATACAGTTCGTAATTTAGAAGAAATGGGTAATATCTTTCAATATCACAACATATTGAAAAAGATAAAATTGTTAAAGAAAGATATTTTCATAATCAAAAACTTTCCTTCATCTGAAAAAAATACTTGGCTTCACTAGCAAATTTTTCTTAATGAAGTTTTTTTTAGGAAATACAGAGAAAGCACTCTATAACTTATTTTATGAGACAGAGGGTAGCATTAAGCCAACACTGAAATAAGAAAAAGTCATAACAAAAATAGGAAAATGATATGAAGGAGGAGGAAAAGACAAGAAAGCAAAGGAGAATACCCAGATTCCTTTAGAATCAAGATGAGAAAACCCTTAGCAGGTCTTACCAAATTAAGTCCATCAACTGATGGACAAGATGGTCAACTGAGGTTTATCCTGGAAATGCAAGGCTAGTTTAACATTAAAAAAAATCAGCCAACATAATTGAGCATAGCGGAGTTTAGAAAATCCTTATGATTATTTGAGAAGTAGAAATAGTATTGCAGTGAATTCAATACCTAATTTGAAGGAAACTTTCCATAAACAAGGAATAGTAGTACATATTCTCCACTTCATGAAAAATCTACAAATAAATCTTAATGGGAAAGCAAAAATAAATACTTAATGGAAAAAGAATAGATGCTTTATGCCAAGATTAGGAAGAAGCCAAGGATGTCAGTTCTCACCACTTTCATCCACTCTGTACTGGAAGTCTCAGGCAGTGCATTAAGATAGGAAAATAAAATAAAAAGAGAAAGTGATAAGTAAATGATGCATTTTTTTTATAAAGAGAAAAGGTTTATTTTGGTTCATAGTTTCACAGTTTCTAGTCCATGATCAGGCAGACCCATTATTTTCAGGCCTGTGGCAGGCAGCACATTATGCTGGGGGTACATGGTTGGGCAAACTCACTTATATCAGGAGCCAGGAGCAAAAAGGAGAGCTAACAGGGGCTAGGGTCCCATAGTCTCCTTTGAGATCATGCTCACAATGACCTAAAGACCTTAAATGATGTATTTTTAAGAGAACACAGTAATGCACATAGAAAATCCTGAGGAATATTCTCTCTTTCTCCCTCTGTCTCTCTGTCTCTCTCTCATACATGGGTGCAAGTACAAACTACTATAAATCACAGTTGAATTTACTTACTTATTTTTGTTGGTTCTTTTGTAGATACACATGATATCAGAATATACCATGACATAACTATAAAGCATGGAGTATAACTTTCAAATTCAGTAACTAGTATCTCTCCTTCTGCTCTCTTCTTGTTCTTTTTAGTTTTACATGACAATAGACTATACAATGGTATAATTATAAAAGCAAGTAGTATAACTAGTTCTAATTCAGTCCCCAGTATTGTCCCTTCCACTCCTTTTTCTTTTATGTGTTCTCCCACACATAAGTGTATTAGTTATACTTTATGTCAATTCTGTCCCCAGTATTTCCCCTCCCCTGTTCTCTTTCCTCTACTCTTCTGACCTTTCTTTTACTTACTAATAGTTTTTTTTTAATTAGTGACTTGTTGGTGCGCATGTTGATGAGATTCATTATGATTTGTTCATGTATGAGCATAGGAAATTTAAGTTTAATTCATTCCATGAACAATCCAATTCTCAACCGTCCTTTCACTATCTCCTTGCTTTTGTCTATCAGAGTTGAATTTAAAAGTATGCAGGATACAAAGTTAATAAACACTGATCAATTGTATTTCTATGTACTAACAGCAAATATTTGCAAAATGGAATTATAAAGTATAATTTACAACATCAAAATTTGAAATAATCAAGAATAAATTTAACAAAAATATGTAAGAACATACACAAAAATCTTCAAAAGAAGAAGTAAAGAAGACCTAAATGTTCATGAAATACAGAATCCAGTAACATTAAATATCAATTTACCCCAAATTGATCTGCTTATTTAATTCTACTCAACTATATTCAAAACAAAATCTCAACATTGTAGATGTTTTCATAATCTAATTATTGAATTTGTTACTGAAATGTAAGACGCTTAGAAAAAGCAAAATTTTTCAAAAAAGAAGAAATATTTGGACTTACACTACCTATAAAAGGACAATAGTTATGATAACTTAGAACTAGGATAATGGCATACATTTAGATAAATGGAACATAGGAGATTATCCACAAATAGATGCACACATATAGGGTCAATCTACTATCAACAAAATTTTTACAGTATTTTAGTGTGAAAAAAGAAAGTCATTATAATGGTAGTTGATAGAAAGTTAAAATTAATATGGAAAATAAATCATCAGTGCTTACCTGAAATTATATACAAAATTGATTTGAATGGATCATAGCCCTCAATTTAAATGCCAAAGGCAGCAATCTTTCAGAAAAAAACATAAATGAAAAATCAAAAAACAAGGATTGGTAAATATTTCTTAAGATATAAAAGGCATAAAAGAAAAAAATTTGGATTTCATCAAAATTAAAAATTATTCTTCAAAACAATCATGCAAATGAAAAATTTAGCTACACACTGAGAGACAATTCAAATACATATTTTATACAAATCAGTAATGAGAAAATAGTTAACTTAATTAAAAATAGGCAAAAGACTTCTATAGTCACCTCCCAAAAGCAGAAATATGAATGGTCAATAAGAATGTACAAGGTACTCCTTATCTTTAGCCATGGTTAATTCAAATGCATGTCACAATACTGAGCCATTGTATGCCCACTAGATTCCATTGTGATTCCATTATGAGATGTCTCTTTCCTCCTGCTTTCGACACAACAACTCCAGGTTCTTTGACCTTTCATCTCTTCTCATAGCCTTAGCAACCACTGATCCTTTTACTGTCTTCATAGTATCACTTTTCCCAGAATTTCATATGAAAATATTTTTAATACATTTTTTATCATTTTTCAATAGTTTGTGCTTTGGAAAAAAGTACCATTTATTCTAAATTATAGAATATATTAGTATATGGCTGGAGCAGTGGCTCAGCAGTTACAGAGCTTGCCTGGCATGTGCGAGTACCTGAGTTAAGACCCCAGCACCATGTACCCAATGAAGTCTTGGAGCATCAAAGGCCACATGAAAAACTAAATAAAATTGATTCTCTCTCTCTCTCTGTGTCACTGTTCTTCTCTCTTAAAAAAAGAAAATATTAGTATAAGTTTATTCATAATACTTCCTTTTAAATGTAATAACTTTAATTAAGTACCCCTATTAATTTCTGATCTCTATTCTCCCATGTCCCAGTAATCTGCTAGAGTTTTATATGCTTTACTGAAATGATGGCATACAGGAGATTTTTAAGCAATCAAACTTTTCTGCATATTACAGACATAATGGATACATGTCATACATTTTCAACATCTACAGAATGTACAACAATTAAGAGTAGTCTCTAGTATACAATATGGACTTTAGTTATAATAATATATCAGATTTGGTTAATCAATGATACTGAATATACCACACTAATATCAGCAGTTAATAATGGAGAAAACTATTTGCATGTGGTAGGTAGAAAGAAGTAGTATATGAAAACTCTCCATTTCCTTAATTTTTTTGTAAACCTAAAATTGCTCTAATTTTTTAAAGGCATGAACTATTTATTATATAACAATATGTAAAATTCTCAAAAAACAAAATAAAAAACAATTAGATTGAACCAAATAAACCAGATATAAGAGTGCAAACCCTATGATTCAATTTATTAGATGTTTAGAACAAACAAAACTAAATTATGACAGAAATAAAATTACTAGCTTTCTACCCCAATACACCTGGTGTGTGTGTGTGTGTGTGTATGTGTGTGTGTGCGCGCATGATTTATCTAACATAGGGATATTTTTATAATAATGAAAATTGCTCTGTATCTTCCAAGAGCAATGTTTAGAAGTATGGCAATTCTTCAACAGGACATTTTAAAATGGGTGCATATTTAATGTAAATTATGCCATTAAATTTTATTTACTAAATAAATGAATAAACCATCCAATTAACAAAGGACAAACAAAAAGTCATTTAGGTCCCTGAAAACCAAACCAGACAACTAATTCATAGTCTGTCAATCCAGTCTCATTTCATCAGAATGTTATGTAGAATTCTAAATCCACAGAAGGTGAGTGAGCATCATCAAAGATACAGATACTCCAAATAAATGTTCCCATTGATCACAAGCCATACTTTATGCTAGTTGACATATCATTATATCAACATTATATTGATGTTGTATCAGAACTATCAGTGCAATCACTGAGAATACTTACTCAATATTTATTAAGCACTTATTCTCTCCCAGGAACGGGAATGCACCTTCTTTATTCTTAAGAACTCACAGTATACAGAGTAAAAACAACTATAATGCAAACTGATAAGTCTTCCTTAAGAATAATGCAGAACAAGTACAGAAAAACCTAAAAACATGTTTGTACATGATTTTTTTCTACTTTAGACATATTACTACTCTAAAAAATACTGATTAGAAACATTGACTTTAGCCAAAAAATACATAAATTTAGAAGGCATTGTGAATTTTAAATCATTTGAAAACCTCAGACACAAATTGTCTAGATAGATTGTTTACATGTTGTCTATATAACTATGTAACTTGCAATATTCATGTTTTCATTTTAAGATTTTTATCTCTATTAAATAAATGTTGGATGAATAAAACATTTCTGTGCAGTTTGTTAAAATGTATGTAGGAGATTTCTGGTTCGAACTTCTGATTGTATATATAATTATAGTAATGGCTACAGATTATGTGGATTTTTTTAACTGCTTGGTAGTTGCATTGTTTTCTCAGTTCTTGTTAGTTATTAGAGTCTTGAAAAATGTTGACATTTCCACCTTCAATATTGTGAATCTTCTCACTGAACAATTTCTATGCTAGGTACATCCTCTCTCCCCTCAATTGGTCACACTGGCTCACATACCAGTTAAATGCTTCCCACTAAACTAAAAAGTTTTTGCACAGCTAAAGATCTAGTCAAGAGCATCAAGGAGAACCTACAGAATGGGAGAAAACCTTTGCTGCACCTCTGAGAGAGGGCTAATATCCAGAATATACAGGGAACTAAAGAAACTAAACTCCAAACTCACAAATAATCCAATCAATAAATGGGCTAAAGAACTCAAAAGGAACTTCTCTCCAGTGGAAGTCCAGAAAGCCCATAAATATATGAGAAAATGCTCTACATCATTAACTATAAGGAAAATGCAAATCAAAACTTCAATGAGATACCACCTCACTCCTGTCAGAGTGGCAAAAATGAAAAATTCGAACAACAGATGCTGGAGGGGCTATGGGAAAAGAGGAGCACTGTCACACTGCTGGTGGGACTGCAAACTGGTTCAGCCACTATGGAAAGCACTGTTGAGAATCCTCAAAAAATTAAGGATGGATCCACCTTATGACGCAGCTGTCCCACTCCTGGTTATTTTCCCTAACGAGTTAGAATCAGCATATTATAGTGATGTGGCTTCCTCAGTGTTTATAGCAGCTCAATTTACTATAGCTAGACTATGGAACCAACCCAGATGCCCCTCACTTGACGAGTGGATACAAAAACTTTGGTACATATATATAATGGAATACTACTTGGCCATTAGAGAAGACAATATTATGGCTTTTGATATCAAATGGATGGAGATGGAAAGAATTATGCTAAGTGAAGTATCCCAATCTCAGAGACTCAAGGGCTGAATGGTTTCTCTCATCTGTGGAAGCTAGAATACATGGGGAAGCAGTAGGTTAGACGGCTAACCTAACAATAACTTCAAATTGTATGATTCTCAGCGTAATAGGGGGATGGATCCCTAGGGTACTTGGAAGTGTAGGGAGGAGGATGGGGTGGGGGGGGGGTATTTGAAGAACTCCTAGGAGACTGGAGAATGGGAATAAGGGGGAACCATCTCAGAAGCAGATATTATTCCTCCACAAGATACCCATATAACGCAAGAGTTCTTCTTTGGGAAACTGCAACAGATGAAACCCAAGGTGGTCATCCATGTTTTGGCATTACCCCTAGATAACAAAGTATATATACATTGGTTATTGATGGTTTGATAATGTTTCCCTCTCAAATGTATCTCTATATACTCCTTTTTTTTTTTAAGAGAGAGGGACAGTGAGAGAAACAGAGAAAGAGAGAAACAACTTTATTTTAGTGTTACACATGGCCTTATTTGCTCCAAAACTTAGTTGTGTACGTGGTGCTGGGGTTTGAACCCGGGTCCTCGTGCTTGCCAGGCAAGTGTCGAAACCACTGAGCCACCACTCCAGCCCCTCTATATACTCTTAATAAAAAATTATGGAAAAAAATAAAAATAAATGCTTCCCACTATATTGGACACTGGATGCATTTGAATGATCCTAGAGAAGTGTGTGTGTGTGTGTGTGTGTGTGTGTGTGTGTGTCCTCATGCATTATTGCACTCAAAGTAACTAAAAATTACTTTGTGCTATCATGATCCAACAAAGATCCATCATAAGAGGAAACAGAGCTCACTGGATTAACCAAGAAGTGAGCCAAAATTTTAAGTTCTGATTCTAATTTGCAATTGACCTTGATTTCCTCTGATTTCTTCTAATATTGAGCTCAGTGAAGGGTATATATCACCAAAATATGTTACAGGTTTTAAAAATACAGCTTGCAGGAATGTTTCAAGCCTAGTGTCTAATACAAATCTTCAGGGCTGTTTGGTGAAATATTTCAGGTTTTGCAGCTGAGAAACCAGGTGTGTGCATTTCAAAAGACTCATGACAGCATTTAGAAGAAGGACCCTTAGGTATGAACAAGGAACCATTTCTTAGGCATTAGCTAAAATCCAAAAATAAAAAGAATAACTCTCATTTTAAATGATGGGATCATTTATGGTAACATTTTCCCTGAGGTCACTCAGAAGCCACAAATCATGTAAGGTGTGCATCATTCAAGTAAACTCTTCATGTCATAACTGAAATTCCGAGGCTGAAAAATTATTGTGTTTGCCAGATAGGTGTGTAGAAATAAACTATTCATAACTTGCCTATTCTACCAGTAGTTTCATGTGATTGCAAGATTTCCTTTAGTTTTACAAGACTAAGATCCCTTGTATTTTCAGTTCTATCTCTGTGTTCTTTCTGTGTTTTAATATGCATTAAGTTTTTAAAGTATTAGTCCTTAGAGGAATAACTCCAATGCTGACCTTCATGAGTATTGGTCATTATAAGGACATTTGTTATCTCTAAACTATTTGAACGTAGGTTGAATTTACACTACTGCTTTACCTACAATATTGCACTGTAATTTTCTAAAAGATGAGGTTATTGTACTATAAATGATTTAATTATCAAATGAAGAAAAATAATATGGATACAGTTCTAGTACATAATCCAAAACTTTTATTCAAATTTTGTGATTAGTAAGAATGTTGTCCTTTATAGAAAAATGACATTTGTCTAATCTTGCATCATATCCAGCATCACATGATGCATTAAACTTTCATGTCTCTTCAGTCTGAACCATGTCCTCAACCTATCTTTTTGTTTCACAATCTCAAGACTATTTATTTTATAGAATATCTCTATTGGCCTTGTCTAGTATTTCCTCATGATTAGATTTGGGATATGCATTTTGGGCAGAAGTACAATGGAAATGATTTTATGTCTTTTTCTGGACAGAGAACAAGGAGGTCTATGACATCTAGTTGTCCTATTGTTAGTGATCTTATCTTTAGTCACATTGTTAACGTGGTGCTTGTTATATGCCGTATAAAAAAGAATACAGTTAACATAAGTAGTCCTACAGATGGCCTTAATGTTGGAATTATCAGACCAGGACTTTAAAACTTTAAAATAAAAATAACCACACTAAGATAACTAAGGTAAGTAAACCACAAAATGTGAGGGGATGAGAAATCCAAATGAAGTATATGTTAACAGAAGTGAAGAAATCATTGTATGTTTTCAATAGCTGACCGCATATGCTGGGTAAGAACAGGGAACCTGAAGATAGACCAAGGGAAAATATCCACACTAAAACACAGAGATGATAATACTGTCAATAAGAGAATAGTATATAACATAGGTAGGAAAATTTTTAAAAAAATCTCAAGATCATCATCAAACACCAAAAATGTGAATACAAAAACAAGCAAAAACACAGTATTAAGTGGAAACCAATGGAGCAAGCTTTCTAAAGTGCTGGTAGAAAATTTAAAATATATGCAATAAACTGGATATCTATACCCATTGAAAATATTCTTCACACATTCAAGCAAAATACAGCTAACACCAAAAAGGAAAAATTAAAATTTGACGGAAGTTGTTTTTACTTAACATGCACTTTAAGAAATACCAACTGTAAGTCTTCTGGTAGAAGGAGAATATTATCATATGAAAACTTGAATTTTCAGGCAGTAATAAAAACATCAGGAAGCACGAATATTTGGGGAATATTAAATATGCTTCATGGTCGGTCTGTGTTATCTACACATTGATGGTCCCTTGATTTAATTTTTCATGTGTTTTATATGACAGTGGCCTCGATTTTCCATCTTTCACGATGTTACTGCTCCCGGGGACTGCTGCTGTCCACCTTCACTCTTGGTGGGGCCATGAGTTAACAAGTATGATGTGTGTGTCTTGGGAAGAGTTATCACATAAGGACTGGGCCACTTGGAGTCATCTTTAAGGAGTATATTTGTGATGTAAAGAAGTGTAGAGTAAACTACTGAACAAAAAGAGATTATGTTAAGACCTCAGTGAAGGGTAAGAGGCCTCCTTGACCCATCCAATACAGCTAACCTTAGCCGAAGCCAGCCATTTAACCCACACTGACATCACAGGGAATAAAAGAGCTGTCCATCTGAGCACTGTCCAAATTCCTGAACAACAGGACATGGAAAATCAATAAATCATTACTGTTTCTAGATGCTAGCCTGTGCTTCTGAAGCAGATATACATCTATGGAAACAGAAATATATGGTAAGAATCTTATCTTCCTCATGAAGTAGAATACATTATTTATGGTAGCCTGTGCTAATGTAAAAAAATGAACTTTTTAATCTTCAAGTCACTATTAACACCACAAAGATTTTTAACCAAATACTAACAGTGGAGCGAAAAAATGCAATCCCAAACAATTCACAATTAATTCAAAAGAAAGCAGGAATGGATAAATAGATAAAGAATAATTGAGAATGGAGGAAAAGGAAATCAAGATGGAAGTTTAAAGCATGAAATATTAACCAATACTATAAAAGTAACCAAAACACTTGATTAGAGGATGAGATTATTAAGTAGGAAAAAGGATAAAGATTTAATTGGATTCTGTTTGTAAAAAAAGAAATGTAGATGGTAATAAGAAACACATCATTTCAACATGTCAGATATAATTTCATGCTTTATTGAAAATTTCCACTTTAAAATGATTATTAGAAAAAAAAATTGGCTAACAATGAGCTAAGTATCAAACTTTAAAAAGTTGGGGCAGGGGAAAGAAAGAGAAGGAAGAAGTCCAGAGCAAGCAGAAGGAAGGAAATAATAAAAGAAAACAAAAGTACATTTGACAGAATACAAAATGTGGTTCTTGGAACAAGTAAAAAAAGAAAAACACAATTGTCTATAAGATTAACTAATAAGAAATCAAGGGCAAAATAAAGCAACAGTAGAAATGTCAAAAAGGAAAGATGCTGTGAACAACTTGTGGGAATTCATTTAACATGTCAGGTTGAATGAAACTTTTCTAAAACATTAAAAATTACTGACCCAAGAAGATGCATAGAACCATTATAGATCGTATCCATGATGAAAACTGAATCCTTGCTTAAATGCTAACTTCCAATATAAAACAAACATTTTCAAGACATAGAAACCTATAAAAGTAATTAAGGCAGGTTAACATTAGAAAAAGGATAAAGAAGGAAATGATTGGACAGAACACAGAATTCTAAAACTGGCCTCTTAATAGCAATATTGTAGTGAATAGAATAATCCATTGAGGTCCAAAAGCAGATCAGCTATCATACATAGTGGAAGACAAAGTTTTAAATCAAAAAAGATAGTAAAGAATTCTGGGTAAACTTGGCCAAGCCCTGGTTTGTTTCCTCTACCTTCCTCAGTTATAAAATGAGATTTTAGGGGACTTGGGATGTAGCTCAGTGAAGAGTGCTTGCCTGGCATGAGTGAGGCCTTGGGTTCAAGTTCAAGCACCACCAAAACAAAAAAGAAAATGAGGAGATTTACACTAAACCCAAAGAGAAGTCTTCTTCTATATGTTGAATGAAAGGGTTTGAGACTGAATAACTACTTCATGCATTCTTAAGTGAGGATTGCACTGAGATACCATACATTACGGAGAATGCTGCTAGATTAAAGAGAAGGTACATAAGAGAGCAATACACTTCACATTCATTACGCTGCTCTCCTTGGACCTGTCCGTTTTCTTTATTCTTTTGTATGTTATTGATAGTTTCACTGATTAAAAAAAAAAAAGGTAAAAATTGGCAAAGCAAAACCTGCATTTGTTCAATAAGAGTGTAATTCATTTTCTCCCTGGGCTCTTTTAGATTTTCCTTCCTCCCTCCTTTCTTTCTCTCTCTCCCTTCTTCCCCCTTCCCTCCCTGCCTGCATTCCTGTAATTTTCAGGAAAAGCATGCATCTGCAAGTCCTGTTATGAAAGCACGCCTCAGGCAGGGGACAGCGGGACTCTGAGAAGTCTCATAGCCATAGTACAATACAGGAAGCTGTCTTATTGCCCATGTCTTCACATGTTAAGATATTCCCAGTTGAGAGTTGGGATAATAACTTGCAAAGACAATTTTAATTAATTAATTTTTGTTTGGATTTTTAAAAATTATGTCTTTTTGTTTTAAAAGCCCCAGGGTACAAGCAGATTGTTAAAAAAATTAATTAAATATTCTAAACAACCAATAGTAGCATTAGTAAAATAAAAAAGGTAAATTAAGCTTTCAGGAAAACACTATACCCAGGTGACAAACTATCTTATGCATGGGGATCAGGATCAGAAACCATCAGCTTGTTTAAAATTCTGTACTGGACACCTGTAAGGGTGCCAGCGAAGCCTATGCAATGCTGTTAGATTTCTGAGCTATTCAGCAATTCTTGAAGTCCTAAGAATGCCAAAAGCTCACGTGCCATTCCTTTGACAGAGTTATAGAGACCCCGAATTAACCTTATAAAGATATTCCTGTTTCTTCATGACAGGGATAGATTTGACATCTTGTGCCTTGCCATTATCTGCTTTGTGAGCATTTCAGCTCTGTGAACTTTTTCTAACAAGCTGAAGCGGGAGTTTTCAGAATACATCCAAATTATGTGCAGTAATATTTGCCTCTGTGAACAGAAGGTATGACATTTCTGCCAGTTAGTTTACCATGCCGTGATGAGGTTAATGAGCAAACATCTGATAGGTTTGTTGTTGTTATATTCCTTTTTGAGTTAACAATATGGAACAATGATTCAGCAACGCACTGGAATAACTTTTCTGCACATTAACTTACCTCGGTTTCATTCCTATTCAGTGTCCCCTAGTCCCTCAACTGTGACCCTATACATACAGAATGAAAGGAGAAAAGTAAAAAATAGTAATTAGCATGCATTTTGTACTTATTGTATGCCCGGCACTGTGTTCCTTCCTGCTTGTTATCTCATTCAGTCCTTAAAACAGTCTTAGAAGATGGTTCATACATTCTTTTTTTTTTCCTAAGAGAGATGGACAGTGAGAAAAAGATAGAGAGAGAGAGAGAAGTAATTTTTATTTAGTTTTTCATGTGACTTCCATTTCTCCAAGACTTTGCTGTGTATGTGGTGCTGGGGTTTGAACTCGCGTACTCATGCATGCAGCAACCGCTGAGCCACCACTCAAATACATTCTTATCAATGAAAAAAAAATGCCTGCCTCAGAGAAGCTAACCTAGTTTTCAATGCCACACAGCTAAAACATGCACAGTGGTAATTTGAGAACCAGTTTGCGAGACTACAAAGTGTAAGCAAAATATTTGTTTAAATAATATATTTTTCAGTCTTTATTTATTGTTTGATGTCATATAGGATCTCAAACAAGTCCTACAAATCCTGATTCCAACTTTAAACATCAGAAAACTTTAAGTGAAAAGGAGAGTTCGCACAGTCAGTGTTATTCTTTAATGGTAAACCTTTGAGACTGACAGCAGGAGTAGCATCTTCTTGTTAAACAAGAGAAGAAAGAGCAGAGAAAAATCTTACCCAAGGTTACATAGCTAGTAAATGTCACAACCAGACTTAATTTTTTAATTACCGTGTTATATACTGCCTCAACTATGTAATATAGCATAGAAAGAGAGAGAGAGCTTAAAAAATAGCCAAGAATATAATTTTCATTTCCGCTCACAGTATTTTAATTATAATCTTTTGATAAGATATATAACATTTTGGCAGCTAAGCAGAGTATCTCAGAGTTTCTGCAATTTAATCTTCCTACAGAGCATCAGAATGCATGATATTTTCTTCTATAATTAAGATCATGTTTGAAGCCAGAAGGAAATTGAAAATTCAGGTAGGTCAGCTAAAGACAAAGGGATACATGAAAAATAACTCCAATAAAATGGACCTGATGCCAGAAAAAGAGCTTCATAATTTAGACTGTGGAGTTGTTAACCAAATATTATTTTCCCAACATATTATCAACCAAATAAAAGTAGGTTCAATCTTTCCAATAATGAAATAATTATAAAATTATTTTAAAAGCTGTTTTTCATAAACTACATGCCTCATAGATTAGGAAAACAAAAAGGATTATGGTTTAGCCAATATTTCTAACCACTAGTGATAAATAATAATAAGAATTTGGTGGGAAATGTTTGTCCCTCTTTTTTTTCGGTATGTAACTTACAGAAGTGAAATTATACTGAATGTGTTCTTTTGTTCCATATTTTTTTTCATTTTCTGTTCTAAGATGGATTTCTGGTTTGTTTAGTTTCCCCTTGCATCATATAACAAATTATTTCTAAACTCAGCAACTTGAAACAATAAAAAATGTTTTCTCAAAATCAATGTGAGTCAGGAATCCTTGAATTTTCTGGGTGGTTCTGGTTCAAGGTCTCTCATGAGGCTGTAGTCAAGATGTTAGCCAGGAAAGTAGACATTTGGCAACTTCACAAGGACTACAGAATCTTCTTCCATGAGGGCCTACTGACAGAGATATTGGCAGGAAGCCTCAGTTCCTATCTGACTATTGGTGGGAGGCCTCAGTTGCCCCCTCTGTGGATCTGCAGGGCAGTTTAAGTGTCCTCATGGCATGACAGCTGAATTCCCCTAAAGAGAGTAATTAAAGAGTACAGAGTTAGAAGCCACAGTGTCTTCTATGACCTGGTGTCAGAAGTCAGACACCATCATTTTATTCCTATTCTTTCAGTTATATAAATTCAGCCCTCTATAACATGGAAGGTGTCCCAAGTTGGACACTGGCTACGAGATTATTTCTAAAAATTCTTTTAACGTAATGGGGTGGTATTCAGGACTGTTCCCCCATGCCTCCCCCGAAGAAGTGGCTTCTCAAGCCTACAACTGAAGACAAAGGAAGATAAACACATGACATTCTTATATCAAGGAACAGTCAGATTTTTACAATGGACTCCTGTCTCCCAACATCCTCTTAGAATTATTTCTCACAACTGGCATCACTGCCTGCTATCCTTATTCCATTTTATTTCCCAGGGCCACTGCATTATTTTCCAGAGTACTGCATCCAAGTAGCCACCAAAGAAGAGACAGGGTAGGATCTTGTCCTCCGGACCTATTTGGTTTCAACTCCTTGGTGCTTAGAGAACAACAAAGAGAAAAAGAAAGAAACTTCACTGCTTATCTATTTCCTCCCTATCCTGACTCCCTCAAAACAAGAAGAATAAATTCAAAAAAGGAAAGATGTGAAGAAGTAAACCAATATCTATATTTGGGCATCCTTTGGAAGTATCAGTGAAGTCACAAATGATATCCAAATATCAAGCATAAACCTGCATTGTCACATATACTGGGACCAAAAAACACATTATCATCCTGATGATATATGATATATGTAAAACAATTAGAGCAGTGCCTAGCATATAGTTAAGATTATACTGGTGGCTGCAAGAGCACATCAAGGAAATGAAAATCATGATGTCTTGTGGACATATCATTAGCTTAGATGCATTTCATAACCTTGCATTGGTCAAAGAGTCATAGACATTTGGGTTTACTTTTACAGAAAGTGTTAAAGGGACATTGGAATCAAGATCAATTGAATTGTTAATTATTTACAGTCAAAATTGGGCTCGTTAAAGTTCCGTAGTTAGAACAAGGTTCTGTTAAGAGGCAGTATCAGCAAAGAGTCCTGCATCTTAGGGTCAGGGCCTTGGTAGCAAATCTTTGAGTTCCTGATCATAAATGTCTGATGATAAGTTGATGACCTAGTGTTTAAAAACTAGATTTTTCTTTAATACCGGGTTGCACGCATATGTTCATCAATAAATACTCAATAGGGCTCCAGAAATGGCTTTCACAGCAGAAGTCAAAGAGAGTTCAGTGGACACAAAGCAATTGAGCAAAAAGAGGCAAATAATGAAACATGGAGATCAGCACTGTTGGTTATTATATTAAATTTTCTTCCTCTCATTTTTAATTTTTGCAGTTTTTCAACATCAAATTGGTAAAATGAAATTCTCCTAAAACAGACAATGAAATGATATTAATTGCAGCCACCAGTATAATCCTAACTATGAGCTAGGCACTGCTCTAATTGTTTTACATATATCATCTCATTTAATTTGCCAGAGTCCAATGAATTTTAGTTCCACTTTGTGGATAAAGAAGCTGAGCCAAAAAGCCACTAAATTGCCTGAGGTTAACATAGCTAGAAAGGAGTGCATCTGGGATTCAGAGGACAAGAATATGGATCCAGAGTTCAAGCTCTTGAGCATCCTTGAATGCTGCCTCCCAGTTACAAAAAAAGTGAGACTGAACTGATCACACACGTAGTGTTCACAGGACCTAATTCATGTGGCAACAGACAAATTGTTCACAGTGGCCAGATGTTAAATGCCTTACCCTCCCATAATTAGAATGTTTATGAACAACTTAGAAAAAAATGCATAATAGTGAAGCAGAGATGCACAGAGGCTTTCTATTAGGCAGAAATCTTTAATGTAGGTGCTCTTTGCTGTGATCCAGCCATCATTCCTGCCAGCATGCCTAATAGCAACAGAGTTTACTCTGGAGTGAAAGAATTCTTGAGCCAAAAATAGTTCATTTTCTCTGTTGTATCCTTTTGCATGAACTCACTAATTTGAGGATGAACGCGTTTTGTTTTTGACACAGCAGTCTAAGAAAATTTCAGTAGTAGATAGTACTTGGATTTGTCTTCCCCCAGACTCTGAACTTGCAAATGAGGGCAGATATACAAATCATTACATTTAAAGAGAAGACAGATCTCTTATCAGTGTCAGGAAAAAAAATGGAAACTAAAGCTCATAAAAATGCAAATGATCATATCTTTCCCAAATGCTCCAGTTTAGCACAAAGTCTCTTTTTGATAACTCCATATAAAGCTCTCTTCCTTCTTGCCTGTTAATCTCCATTTCTCAATGTGAACTTGGAGCAAAGATCATAAATCTATAAAAAGATACTCTGAATTCTCTTCCAAATATAATACTTACATAGTTATTTGATTGTTGGACAATGTCACATGGTTTGCTTGTTAGAGAGAACTCAGTTGTGAGTGCTTCTCTGAACAAGCTCTTTGTTGGCCCCATTGCTGCTTTCCAGCCAGCATGCCTGGAGCCTGCTGGCCATGTGCTGCAGAGTGGAGCCACTCTCTGTGCACTCTAGTAGTTTCTATCCTTTGCTTTCAATAAAGTTTTTTTGCAGGCAATTTTTAAGCCAGACAGGGAGAATTGTGCTTTCTAATTGTGTGGCTGTCCTCGCTTCTCTAGTTAAAAACCTGCATTTGCTTAAGTGAATGACCAGGGCCTTTTGCACTGAGGCTAATTATCCATTGAGAACAAATCCAAGGCCTCGTCATTTACATACAGACTGGTTTTCCTCTTGATTGGGTCAAGTCATTGACTAAAGTTAAAAAATGTAATGCAAAATAATCAAAGGTACATAATTAGAAGGAATGAAAACGCATAAGATAATTTTTATTGATTCTTGGTAATAAGCCTTTCCCCTAGATAACAGGTATTGTCTTGTTTTATGAGATAGAGAAATTTACTAATCCACAATTAGCCTATATTTTAGCATAACCTCCCATAGGTGACATCTAATGACCACAATGAACTGACTTATTCCTAACGCAGATAATAAAATGAAGTACCTGCTCACAAATAATGAAAAACTCCCATTTGAAGATGTCTGACCTGTTACTATATAGGACTTACAATTCCTAAAAATCAGTAAGCTACCCTATTAAAATTAAATATAATGGCATAACAGTGAACATATAGCATAGTATGTGATATTTTATTGCAGAATTGAGTGTAGCCTTCTACTGCACTTGAACTTCACAGCTTTTGCTTTTTAAGCTTCTGATTTAAAAAGGACAACGGAAAATAGCATAGCAAAGTAAAAATACTCTAAGTGGTCCTGTTATGGTTCCAAAAGATCATTTTTGACCTTAATTAAAAAAAAAAACAATTTCACACAAATGTGTAATTGCCACTTTATAGACTTCCCCCCTTGCTCTGTTTCTAAAATCAGAAACAGCATGGATCAGGGAAGAGCCATTGATGTGTCATCACTAGATGTCCTAAATGAAATTTAGTTAGTGATTTAAATTTCCAAGTATTAGAACAAATTCCACAAACATCTGAAATTAAACCTAGAAGGAATATGCTATCTATACCTGGAATTCATTAGTTGGAATATTATATATTATTTTATACAGTCAACATTTGGCATTATATACAAGATTCCTCCATTCCTCTGGTGATGCTTGTAACCTGTTTGTGCTGCTGGGTTATACTTTCTCTACTTCTTGGTTCATTCATAATTTTCTAATAACTTTCTTCACTTCTTTTCTGGAGATACACAAACCAGATCTTGTTTGCTTGCTTGGTCATTGACCCAGTCTTACAAATTGGAATTGAACAAATAGCTATAGACATTAAAAATAGAGGTAGCGCAGATTAATTTATTTTTTAATTTTAATTTATTTTTTTCACTGCATCATACTTTTACATAATGATGGGATTGGTTGTCATATATTCTTAGATGCACACAAATCAGCAATACAATTTGTTCAACATCCCTCCTCCATTCCCCTTTACCTCACACCTCCTGTCCCCTAATCCCTTGCCTTTCCTCTGTGTCCTATATTATTCCTAAAAAAACTCAAATACAGTGACATTCTTATACCTATGAAGAATATTTTATATATATATGACTATATTATATACAGTGACATTTATAACTGCTTATAGTGTACCTTGCTTTATCTCAGTTCCAACATTTTTCTCTTCTCCCTTCCTATCATCACTTGTTATTCTTCAAAATATTTGAAAATAGGATTAAACATGTACCTTTTTATGCAGGTATGCAGCATAGCTTATTCTAATATCTTATGAAATATCTTGCAACTGTATCTCATAAATATTAACATTTTGCATTTTTGTTCTATGGATCTAATACATGAGTTTGTCTACCTTACTACCGAGCCTGGGTTTAGATCCAGCCTCCACGAATGAGGGAAACCATTCGGCCATTTACTTTCTGGGTTTGGCTAATTCACTCAGCATGATTTCTTCCAATGCCATCCATTTAACTTCAATAGATGCCATATCATTGCTTCTAATAGCTGAGTAGAACTCCATTGTATATATATATATATATATACCAGAGAGTTTGGATCCATTCATCCAGTGAGGGGCATCTGGGTTGGTTCCATAATTTAGCTATTGTAAGTTAAACTGCTATGAACACAGATTTTGCTGTGCCGCTGTAATATGCTGATTCCAACTGCTCTGGGAAAATACCGAGAAAACAGAGAGCTGGGTCATACGGTGGATCCAACCCTAATTTTGGAGGAGTCTCCACACTGCTTTACAGAGCAGCTGGACCAGTCTGAAATTCTGTTAACAGTGTACTAGTGTTCCTATCTCCCCACAACCCCTCAAGCACTTGTTATTTTTCATATTCTTCATTTTTGCCAGTCTGACTGGAGTGAGGTAAAATCATAAGGTAGTTTTCATATGCATTTCACTAATTGCCAGTGATTTAGAACACTTTCTCATGTTTTCATTGACTTGCTCAATGTCCTCCGTTGAGAAGTTTCTCTTTAGCTCTCTGGCCCATTTATTGATTGGATTGTTTGTGTTTTTATTATTGCGTTTTTTGAGGTCTTTTAAAAATTTGGATATTAGTCCCCTGTCAGAGGGATCACAGGCCATGATTCTCTCTCATTCTGTACTTTGTCTCTTGACTGTTTTGACTATTTCCTTGGCTGTAGAGAACTTTTTAGTTTAATGGCATCCCACTCATTGATTTTTGACTGTAATTCTTTCACTTTAGGAGTGTTGTTGAGGAAGTCGTTGCCAACTCCCATATGCTGGTTTATTGGGACTAATTTTTCTTCTGTCAGTTGTGTGGTAGCTGGTTTAATTCCTGATTCCTTGATACATGCAGATTTGATTTTTGTGCAAGGTGAGAGATAAGGATCTAATTCAGTTTTCTGCAAGTGGCTGTCCAGTTTGTCCAGCATCATTTGTTGAATAGGCTGTCATTCCTCCATGTTATATTTTGACTCCATTTGTCAATAATCAGATGTTTAAAGATTTGTGGGTTTGTTTCAGAGCCTTCTATACTCTTCCATTGGTCTTCAATCCTATTTTGATACCAGTACCATGCTATTTTTAAATACTCCAGGTCTATAGTATGATTTTATGTGGGGGGCTGGATTGCCCCCCGGGAGCCGATCAGGAGGAGGGTGAGTGCCGACGGCTGGAACCCGGGTCCCCCCTCGACCGGGGACCCCTTGCCTCCCAGCCGGGGAAATGAAGCAACCACACGCAGCTGATGGCAGCTCAGAATCCGTTTATTACTAAGGCACACAGGTTTTTATATATGGAGGAGGGGAGACAGCCAAGGAATCAATAATCCTTCTAAGGGAGTTGCCAGGGATTATGCAGATTTTGAGTACAGACAAACAACTAGATAGCAGCACATTCCAACCCACTCTAACTCTTTGCATAACAAAGCAGGACCTAGCAGCCCTTCCTGAAGGAACTTATGGAAATAGTAAGATCGCCCTAGGGCAGCTGTTGAAATAGGGGTGAAGGCTACACCCCAACAATTTTATATTTGGTATTGCAATACCACCTGCTTTTTCTTTCTTGCTTAGTAATGTTTTGGCTATCCCGGGATTCTTGTTGTTCCAAATGAATTTGAGAATTGCTTTTTCCATATCTACAAAGAATTACATTGGAATATTGATGGGGATGCATTGAATCTGTATAGTGCTTTTGGCAGGATGGCTATTTTAATTATATTAATTCTGCCTACCCAAGAGCACAGAACATATTTCCATCTTCTCAGGTCTTCTGCAATTTCTGTTTCCAATGTTCAATAATTTTCCTTGTAGAGATCTTTTACTTCTCTTGTTAGATTAATTTTTCAAGTATTTTATTCTTTTAGAGGATATTGTGAATGGGGCTGATTTCCTAATTTCTTCTTCTGCAATAATATTGTTAGCTTATGGGGAAGCTATTGATTAATAGGTGTTGATCTTATAGCTTGCTACTTTGCCAAATCTATTTATCATCTCTAGAAGTTTTCTGGTGGAGTTTTTTGGATCATCCAGATATAGGATCATGTTATCAATAAAAAGGGATACTTTGACTTCCTCTCCTCTCATTCTTATCACTTTGATTTCCTCCTCTTGCCTGATAGCTCCAGCCAGGGGTCTCGAGCATTGTATTGAATAAAAGTGGTGAAATGGGCAGCCTTGTCTTGTTCCAGAGTTCAGTGGAAATGCTTTCAACCTTTCTCCATTTAATATTATACTAGCTGAGGGTTTGTCATATATGGCCTTTACAAAGTTAAGAAAAGTTCCTTTGATCCCTGTTTTCTCTAGATTTTTTAACATAAATGGGTGCTGGATTTTACTGAAGGCCTTTTCTTCATCTGTTGAGATGATCATATGGTTTTTGTCCTTAATTCTGTTTAAGTGATGAATGACATTTATTGATTTGTGTAGGTTGAGCCAGGCTTGCATACCTGGAATGAAGCCCACTTGATCATGATGAATTATTTTATTGATTTTTTTGAATGTGGTTTCCAAGACCCTTATTAAGGATTTTTTTGCATCCATATTCATGAGGGATATTGGTCTTTCTTTTTTGATGTGTCTTTGTTGGGTTTTGGAATCAGAGTTATGATTG
This sequence comes from Aplodontia rufa, assembly GCA_004027875.1. NCBI lineage: Eukaryota > Metazoa > Chordata > Mammalia > Rodentia > Aplodontiidae > Aplodontia > Aplodontia rufa. The sequence continues at coordinate 69,303 of PVKS010000059.1, read as the reverse complement.
CTTCATAAAAGTGTATGGGAGAGTTCCCACCTTTTCAATTTCTTGGAATAGCTTCATAAGGAGAGGAGTTAGCTCTTCATCAAAGGTGCGGTAAAACTCTGCAGAGAATCCAACAGGTCCTGGGATTTTCTTCTTTGGAAGACTTTTAACTTCTGTATAGATTTTGGTGCCTGTTATAGGGCTGTTTAGGATTTCCATTTCATCCTGTGTCAATTTGGGGATGTTGTATGTGTCTAAAAATTTGTCCATGTCATCCAGATTATCTGATTTAGAGTATAGGTTTTCAAAATATGTTCTGATAATCTCTTTGATTTAACTGGGGTCAGTGGTGATCACCCCCTCTTCAATGGTGATTTTGTTGATTTGCTTTAATTCTCTACTTCTTTTATTTAAATTAGCTAAGGATCTGTCACTTATTTTTTCAAAGAATCAGCTCTTTGTTTCATTGATTCTTTTTATTGTTTTTTGTTCTCAATTTTATTGATTTCAGCTTTGATTTTAATCATTTCCTGTCTTCTGTTGGCTTTGGGATTAGACTGCTCTTCCTTTCATAGAAATTTGATTTGGGGCATAAGCTTATTTGTTAGGCATCTCTCCTGATTCTTAATGTGAACAGTCACTGCAATAAATTTTCCACTTAAGAATGCTTTCATGCTGTCCTAGAGGTTTCGATATGTTGTGTCTTCATTCTCTTTCTCTTCCAAGAATTCCTTAATTATTGTTCTCATGTCTTCTTGGATCCATTTTTCTTTTAATAGGGTGTTATTCAATTTCCACATATATGAATGTTTTGTACCATGGTTTTTACTATTGATTATTAGGATCATGGCATTATGGTCTGAAAGGATACATGGAATAATATCTACTTTTGTATATTTGCTGAGATTTCCTTTGTAAACTAGAATATGATCTATTTTGGAGAAGGATCCATTTGCTGCTGAGAAGAAAGTATACTCTGACAATTTGGGGTGTAATATCCTGTAGATGTCTGTCAAGTCTGTATGATTTATGGTGGTGTTTAGACTGGAGATCTCTTTATTATTTCTTTGCTTTGATGATCTATCTATTGGTGATATAGGAGTGTTAACATCTCTCAGTAATATTGTGCTGAGATCCACAAGTGGTTTTATATTTTGGAGTAATTTCTCCACATAGTTGGGAGCATTGGTGTTTGGAGAGTATATATTTACTATGGTTATTTCTTCCTGTTTATTATACCCTTTACTAGGATGTAGTGGCCTTCATTATCTCTTTTGATTAATTTATGTTTGAAATCCACTTTGTGGGATATAAGAATTTCAACTGCAACTGCTTTCTTAGTACCTATGCCCATTAGATTTTTTTCCATCCTTTCACCCTTAATCTGTGGGTGTCATTGGCTAACCAACCAGCATATTGTTGATTTCCTTCTCTTGCCTGGTAGCTCAAATTAGGGTCTCAAGAACTATATTTAATAAGTGTGATGAGAGCAAATTGACCTTTCTGCCAAAAGTACAATATAGATTCAAAGCAATACCCCAAAATATGCCAATGTAATTCTTCACAAATACAAAAAAAGAAATTCTCAAATTCATTTGGATCAAGAATCCCATAATAACTAAAACATTACTAAGCATGAAAGATGAAGCAGGTGGATTTGCAATACCAGATCCAAAACTATACTATAGAGCTGTAGTAACAAAAAATAGAATGGTATTGGTATCAAAATAGGAATGAAGGCCAGTGGAATAGAATAGAAGACTCTGAAACAAGCCCACAAATCTTTAAACATCTGATCTTAGACAAAGGGGGTCAAAATATAACATGGAGGAGAGACAGCCTATTCAACAAATGGTGCTGGAAAAACTGGACAGTCAATTACAGAAAGTTGAAATTATATTAACATCTCTCTAGTTGCACAAAAATCAAATCCAAATGGATCAAGGAATTAAACCCGCTATCATACAACTGCTAGAAGAAAAGTTAGGACCACCACTCCAGCATTAAGGAGTAGGCAAAGACTTTCTCAACAAGACACCAAAAGTGAAAGAATTAAAGTAAAAAATCAATGAGTGGGATGCCGTTAAAGTAAAAAGCTTCTGCTCAGCCAAGGAATTGTATCGTCAAGACACAACTTATAGAACAGGAGGTAATCATGGGCTGTGATTCTTCCGACAGGATGCTAATACCCAAAATTTACAAAGTACTCAAAAATCTTAATGTCAAAAACACAAACAGTCCAATCAATAAATGAGCCAAAGGACTGAATAGAAACTTCTCAACAGAGGATATTGAGCTAGCCAATGAAATGATGAGAAAGTGTTCTAAATCACTAGTGATCAGAGAAATGTAAATCAAAGCTACATTAAGATTTCACCTCTCTCCAGTCAGATTGGCAAATATGAAGAATATAAACAATAACAAATGCTGGAGGGGTTGCGGGGAGAAAGGAACACTAGCACACTGTTGATGAAATTGCAGACTGGTCCAGCCACTCTGAAAGCAGTGTGTGGAGACTCCTTAAAATATTAGAGTTGGATCCACCATATGACCTACCTATCTCTCTTATTTTCCCAGAGGAGTTAGAATCAGCACATTACAGTGACACAGCAATATCCATGTTCATAGCAGCTCAATTTACAATAACTAAATTATGGAATCAACCAACCCAGAGGTCCCTCACTGGAAGAAATGATCCAAATTGTGAATATATATATATATATATATATAAATTCTACTCAGAAATTAGAAACAATGATTAGCAGCCTTTGAAGGTAAATGGATGGCAAAGGATAAATCATGCTGAGCAAAGTTAGCCAAACCCAGAGAGTCAAGGGTCGAATGTTTGCACTCAATTGTGGAGGCTGGAGAGGGAGAATAAAGAGGGATCTAGGGAGACAATCAACACTGTAGCATACTCCTTACACCCTGAGAATACAAATACTACTTATGCAATCATTGAATTCTGGAAAATTCACAACCCAAGCATTTTTATAGTTTGTTGGGGTGAAATATAGAAGATTCAAGATACTGGGATATGAGCAATGTGTGGGTAATTCTGGTTTAAGACTATATGCATACCATATTGTCACTTTATATGCATTTATGATTGTACAATAACTCAACTCCTTAATAAAAAAAAATAAAGCTCTCTACCTGGAGAAAAAAAAAAAAAGGATATGGGTAATGTTTTTAGTTCTTTGGATACAGAAGTAGATAAGGCAGTGTTTTAGGCCACCAACTAAGTGAACTCTGTCCAGGGCTCAGGAGGTACCAAGGACAGTCTTAGATCTGACTTCATGCTCTATATGGACAAACAAAAACAGTGATACATTAATCTCTGTATACCCATTAATTCGTTTAGGCTAGCTCAAAACAGCTTAATGAGGGAGGTTTGTTTTCTCATTTTTATACAAAAGGAATCCTATCTCTGATCCTCAGTGACATTGAGTTCATACAGATCTAAAAATTCAAGCTCAGTTCTGTTTAAATACCACATTCTTCAGCTAGCATAGTTAATAATCTCTGATAGTTATTATTATTTACTGACACAATATGTGCTCACCCTTTGTCATCTCTCTTTCACAAACAACAACAAAAAAACCTATCTCTAATCCTATAACCTCCTGCAAGGTAGGCACTTCTTCTGTAAATAAATGGAAAGGGCATTTTTACAGTGCAAATATTAATGTGAGAAAAGGAATGAATTTAAGAATTCATCTCATTCTTCAAACTATCTCCTAAGAATATCTCCCAGCTACATAGTTATTTCTATTTCTTCAAATAAAAGACTCTCATGCTGCTGTTAACAGGTTTACCAGGAGGATTATTTCCTTTTCTAAATCATCCACTCTGTTCCTCCTTTCCATTAACTTGATAATGAAACATTGCTTGTGTGCACTCTTTGTAAAGATAAATTTGAAAGAAGAAGAAACCAAATTTTTAGATGTATCTGAGAATATGTAGATGGAACACTGTGGGGGATAAAAGCATGCTTGGGTGTCCAAGTACCGGAGAAAGAGGTCCTTAACACCAGGAAATTGACTATCAGCGTTGAGATAGACAATGAAAACATAAGAAAAGTCTTAGACTTGGATGCAATTGATGATTGCTACCGACACTCTATTTTATAACACACTACTCACCATTCAGATCTGACTGTTCAATGCTGGGACCTAGGGAAAGACCAGTACCATTTTATAAAGAAGAGCATCTTCAGGAACAGAGATAAGGCATTATTTCTATCTCATTAGTTTTTTTTTTTTCTGAAAACTCCATCTCTATTGAAAACAGATATTTGGCAGGGACCTACAAGTTTAAGTTAAAAGAGATGTGAGATGGGAAAGATCCGGCTGTATTAATTTTATGAGGGACTGCTTCAGATTCCTCTCAAAATGGAGATATTACTTTGTGATGAAACACACACACATACACATACTCTTTCACACACAGTTCTGATTCTTCTCTTCTTTTCTCCCTCTTAACTTTAGGAACAGTTGGCTCTGTTCTCTTAAAGTATACAAAGAGGAGACCCTTATAAATCATCAACACCTGGAGTACATTTTCTTTTGGCTCTGGTCAATTAGGCATCTTTACTCTGGATGGTGAAATAGATCAGGCCTCTGTCCTGACTGGCTTCAACATTTACTTGGCATTAACCTATTCTCCTTAATTTCAGTATCTGAGAAAAAAAGAGTTAGATATTTGGAGGTTTCCCCCTCTAATGTAAAACTGACTTGCTGTTTTCAAATTTTTCATTTTTCTATTGCGGAAAATGGATCCATGTAGTCTTGAACTTTAACCATTTCAGAGGCACCTGTGATGGAAGCAAAAGTAGATGATTTGAGAAAGCAAAACTAGTATTTCCACACCCAGGCTTCAACATGATCTATGCTAACCTGATATAGATTTCAACTAATTTCCCAAGTTATTAAACGTTCTTTGTTGTTAACAAATGATTCTTGCTATCTAAACTTGATTCTGGTCCCAAGTTCACCTGAAGAATGTGGTTTTCAGGAGTTAATAGCTATTTACAGATTGCTTAATGATTAGTACTACTGAAGTCATCAACATGTAAATTTGGTCCCAGCAATTTGAGAGGCTGAGGCAGGAGGATTACAAGTTCAAAGCCAACCTCACCAATTTAGTGAGGTCCTAAGCAAATTACTGATCCTTGTCTCAAAACAAAAAAAAATTTTTGAATAGGGTTTGTGGATGTGAATCAGTAATTAAGCACTCCAGGATCAATCCTTGGTACAAAAGAAAAAAAGATGCGTAAAGTTGGTTGGTTGGTCGAGAACTTAAGAATCCTATCAGAGTAGCCCAATTAGGCCATTTCAGAGAAAAAATCCTGCCCTACTTGAGGGAAAAAGAATCCAAGAAGTGTTAGAATTGTCAAGGAGCACATCAAAAATTACTTTTTCTGATGGCGTTTGGTAAGATACAAACAGAAATGATGATTTATTCTAGCAGGCATGAATGTTGCTGGAAATGTTGTCATAAAGTTATTATTACTACTAATAATAACTCATGCATAAGTTAATCACTAAGTTTTTCTGCAAATTTTTCATGACATTGTGTACTCTTCTATGTACTAAAATGAGAATTGCTCACATTTAGAAGTAGCCATGCCGATATGTCCTAATAAAGTTCTAGAACCCAGAAGTGCCGATTTCCAAGTTTTAAGATTTGGCAGCAGTCTTACAACTGAACAGCTCTCCGATCATGAAAACTAGGTAAACTCCCTTCCAAATCATCCGAACAGCAATGACAGGAGTTAAAATTAGTATTAGCCACATCATTTTGAAATCCAAAGCTTGTCTTATTCTGTTATCCACTGACACTTTTTTCTGCTCATGCTAAAATATGATTTGTGCACATGCTGAATCTACTCCAAGGGGTTATAAGCTCCTTTGTATGTTACTCATCTTTGTATGCCACTTTGTACCCAGTAGAGAATTTTATTCTGAAAATACGATAGAGCACTAAACATGATAACATGTAATCAGCTTTGTAATTGTAAGGCAGGAATCATAATTCTATTTGTACTTAGTATAAATATCGCTGGTTTTAAATCAAAATGGAAAGCTAAAATTAAAAAAAAAATAGGAGTACTGGGTAACTTTCCTGCAGGTACAACACATTGTGTTCAAGGTTTCTGCTGTTTTAGTCACAGTAAACCTTCCTAAAGGTAGATTTGTTTTGATGGAGTGGTGGCTCAGCGGTTGAAATGCTTGCCTGTCATGTGTGAGGGCCTGGGATCAAACCCCAGCACCACATACACAAGTAAGTGTCTCAGAGAAACAAAGGCCAGATGAAAAAAATAAATAAAATAAATGAAATTGGTTCTTTCTTTCTCTTTCTCCTCCTCTCTTTTTCTAAAAAAAAAAAAAAAAAAAAAAAAAAAAAAAAAAAAAAAAGTAAAAAATGAAAAAGTAAGTCAATAAAGATACATTGTTGTTGGAACTGCACATTAATACATTGTACAATCCCTATGGAAAGTAGCATGGAGATTTCTTAAAAGACTAGACATTAACCACCACATATCCAAAAGAATTAAAATCAGCATACTACAGCAGTACATGCATACCAATGCTTACAGCAGCAAAAAATGGAGAACACTAAATTTTATTCAAGAGTTCATGAATTGAATCATTATGCCTTACTGATGTAAAACAAAATACATGGAATACTGAAAACTGTTTTATTGCTTATTGGCTACTTAATTTTTAAGTGTCAGGCAGACATTGTCTCTTATCTATAGGCAGAATGCTCTTAAGACAGATAGAAAAGGAAAAATATTTACCACTGGCTTCTTCAGTCTACATAAACATAAACATGAACATAAACACAGATATGAAAAAAGCTTTCTTAATTCTGTGTTGTTATAAGGAACAAAGCTGTAGTTGTAAGGGCAGCTGGAAAAATATTTTCTCTTGCTAGAAAACTGATTAAAAGTCTTTGCCTCCCTGTGCAAAAAGTTTTAAAATACGTGATTATCTCCCTCATAGCTATTCCTCTGTTACTACAAAATGTTATGTTTGGAGTTGAAAGATGAGGTAAGTAACATCTTTTTAAGGGATGGAGCCTGAACGTACCAAATGACCATTTGAGTGAGCTGATTCTTCTCTAGGTTTCCACAGCTTTTTCCTGTGAGAAAAACAAAACAAAACAAAAACAAGATTATTGTAAGTAAGCAAGCAAACAAACAAATACACTTTCAGGTATTTAACTTGGTCTAGTCAATATTACCCCTCAGCACTTGTAGAGAATCTGGCTTTAGATTCAGGCTAAATAGATCTGATTAAAATTTCAATGTCCGCATTGTTTGGAAGGTGAGCAAAAGTTAACTAAGCATTTAGATCCATTTGTTTGGCTACAGGTGAGTTTATTATGCTCCAGCTGGATAGCACAATGTCTAGTGAGTACTTTCTTTGCATCCCTAAATCAATGTGTCTGCTAGACAGAACACAATGATTTACCTGCTGTCCTTAATGCATTGAAAGGTCACATAAGCATTACATGAAGTGTGCTCCCAGAGAAAGCTGATCCTTTTTACAGGATGTCACAATAGGAGAGGAGCTTGTAAGAACATATCTCCACTTCATATAGCATCTGGCATTCACCCCAAGTGGCCGCAGGATGCCACGCTTACAGTAAGGATGCAGCTAAACTATCAAGTGATTAATGGACTCCATCTCGAATTTTGGCAGGATATATCTTCTAATGCAGGAAAAATGAAACAGAACTTTAACACTGATTTTAATGTAATTAAATCAGATCAAAACTCAGCTATTCCACTCCTGGGTATCTTTCCAGGGGACTTAGAATCAGCACATTACAGTGACACACAATATCGATGTTCATAGCAGCACAATTTACTATTGCTAGGCTATGGAAACAACCCTGATGTCCCTCACTGGAAGAATGGATCCAAAAACTGTGGTACATTTATACCATGGAATATTACACAGCAATTAGAAACAATCATATTGCAGCCTTCGAAGGTAAATGGATGGCTATGGAAGAGATCATGATGAGTAAAATCAGCTTAACTCAGAGATCTAAGGGTCGATTGTCTCCACTCATCTGTGGAGGTGGGGACTAGACCCTGGACAATGAGAAAGTTGGTCTAGTAACATGAGTTAAATCCAGATAAGATGTAATGCTTTACAATCTAATACTTTTTTTAAGAGTTATAATGGGAAGGGGAAGGGAGAGATAAGGGAGGGTAATTGGGGGGGGCACTCCTGGGGATAATTGCAATATCCAGAATACATACACATTTTTTACACATTTTATATTATTTTGCTAAAATCTTGTAAGGTTGTTCAAAAATAAAAAATTTAAAATAAAAAAAAACCTATTCAAGAAGTAGAAAAATCTGAAAAAAAAAAGAAATTGATAAAGAGAACACTACATAGAAGAAGTGAGGCATGTTCATAGTGCACCAAAATTCAGTATTTATCTGCTCTGTAGAGTAACACTTTGTGTGTGTGTGTGTGTATGTGTGTGTGTTATTAAGAATTGAACCCAGAACCTCAACCATTTTTAAAGAAATAAAACCTAATTTTTATGATAAATAAAAAACTCATCACTCTACAATTGTAATTAATAACATTCATCCATTCAGCAGTGTTTTAGGCACTGGGAATAGAATAGTGATCAATAGTAAATTGAATAAAAATTTTTAAAACCAGTTTTAAAACCAATCTACAGCGCAGATTGTAAAATTATGTGATATTAGCTTCTATTTTTCTAAATATTTAATACAAGAAATGTATTTTAGTAGGTTAGATATTTTAAAGGCATTGTGTTTGTTCTGTATATATTGTTTTATTATTTCATACACTCATTTGCTATAGCTATTTTTAACTTTATTTTAAATTGAAGAGGACCAATACTACATAAGGTTCTTTTCCATAAAATTGTTGAGACCAGTACTTAAATTCTGTGCACCTTGAATACTATATTTTTTCCATTTTATTTATATATGGCAGTAATATTTCTGCCTAAATGTTCCCTTGAATAAATGCCAAAGTAAAACTTGTTTATTTTGTTATATTTTTTCAGAACCACTTTCTTCAATAAACTTTCTCCTTGATTGTAAAACACAGTTATCACTTAAAATTTTGCACCTGAATTTCTTGACCTTCTTTAGCATCAAAAGTTTGATTATCACATTTCATTTTCAAAAGGAGATTTCCATTCCTATGCAGAATCCAAAAGCACCAGATATAGTGAATAGGATTTTTGTTCATCACAATGTTGGCATTTAGAAGTCAGAGTCTTGTATATTTCCTTTAATACTGTAAATGTAAATTGCTGTATTTCCTGCCATGAGGCAAAGAGAACTGAAATTATTTCCTTGAATTTAACCTATTTTTCCTGGGTTTTCCAGTACCACAGCTTAGCCTAATAAAGCAGTAATTAAATTTAAATAAATGTCCTTTTCATAGTCCAAAAGGAAGTCATCGGAATCTATTGATTTTTTTCTTCTGTATCATTCTTCCAGGGCTTTATTTTCCACAGAGCTTTCTGGATTCACAAAGGTGCCAGAATTCTCTTTTCTTTTCTATCAGACTTTATTTCTTCCCCCAAATGATGTTCAGGAGAATGATAATAATAACTGGCCTCAGTTTCTGAGGACTTGCCAACATTTTTTAGAAGGAATGTGATAGTCTAGGCCTACAATCATTTCCACATGTCTTAGCTCTGAAACTGAGGGGAATGAGTGCCAATCCCAGTTGCCTTATCTTAATATTCAGTGAGCCCAGGAGGCTGCAGACAAATTTGCTTTAGACGCAGGCACTATCATACATTATAGCAATTTCTCAGCCCCTTCATCACACTCACTCAGAGGTACTGTACTGATAGCCAGAACAGCTGCTTCATGTTGTGTATCAGCTGACTCAAAGAAAACTCTATCTTCAGCATTAGAACAACCAAAGTCCAATTTAGTTTGTCTTTTTTTTTTTTTTGTCTTTTTTTGGACCTTACTGTGTTGGCAAGTAATTTTTTTTTGCTTCCATGACCATATCATTAATTCTTACAAAGTTTAATTTGCAAGATTCAGATATAATCTTTAGGGAAATAAAATCAACAATGTTATCTATTTATTTAATCTACAGGCACACCCTCCTACTGCCCCCTGGGCCTAGCTGCTATAATAACAGACTGCTTGTTTACCTTGCATGTTCTGACAGCACAGAATATAGTCATCATTCAATTTTGTCTTTTGAGGATGCACAGAAGACAGAGTAAACAACATTAAATAAAATGACATACTTTACAAGGCAAATCTTGTACAGTGAATAATATATTTTGTTGAGGTCACATTCTGTATTTCTATTAATAATAAGATTTGTGGTCCTGAGCACTCATAATCTTTCATCTCGGTTTTTTAAAAATCTGAGTGTGTCAAAGTTGGCAACCCAAGCTTTACTAAAATGTACCATCATATTCCTTTGCTGTTCCCTGTCATGGTGATCTCACATGTGCTGCCAGGGCTTTTTGCATTGCAAAATGCTCCTCTTTCTATGCATGAGGCTATAAAAAAGAACTTATCTTCAAAACAGGACATTAAACTCATTTGGTCGTTTCTATCTGATTTAAATTACTACCTTTACGTAATTATTAGAACCTAGGATGCACAATTCCTGCTTTGCCATATGGAATGAATACATATATCTTTAATGTTATGACTTGATCAAGACAGTGCTGCTTGAAATAAATACACCTGAAAGTCGTTCTGAAGAAAATGAGCATTGCTGAAGACAAAGCAAGCATTACTAGTTCGTCCCAATCTGAAATGCATGTCCTTAAGGCTCAAAGGAGAAAGGGGACTTGTATACCCCAAATTTGAATTATTCCTGAAAGTCACTTAAGAAAACACTCAGAAATCAAACTTATTTAGCCATTTTCTAGGTAACATCTATTAGAATGGCCATGTACTTGTTTCACAGAAAGGCAGCTATTAGCAAAGGAAAAGTAAAGGAGCAACAGTATTTAAAGTTGAGTCCACAGTTTATATAATGGGAAAACTACCTGATTGAGGTAGAGGACATAGAAGGCAAAATATTTGTTCAGGAAGGATAATGCATTCAGGATTTTAATATGTTCAGTTTGAGGTGCTTCTGGGATATCGATTATATAATTTACAGCAGAAAATTTGGAAAATATCTAAAAGGACAGTGTCTTTAGGGTAAAAGAGAATATTATTCCTATTTTCTCCAGCTTTGTAGTTCATTGGCTCTTGTATAATGTGAGAAATATCAAAATCAGTGATATTTATCTTCAAATTATCTGAACAAAGTTTGTTATTTAATTCAGCATGGGGAGAGACAGCAAGGGGAAAATTTTGACTCACGGTGATTTATCTCAAGCATTTGTGATCCATGGATAAATTTTATGTTATTTTAAAATCTTTTATTGATATTCCTTTAGATAAGGCATATACCTGACAAAATGACACAATTCTCCCTAGCTTTTTTTCCTCCACTGCAATGCTGGGGATTTAACCCAGGACCTTGTACTGCCCAGCAAGCACTCTACCATCCTGGAATGTGTAAGTACATGAGTTTGAACCCCAGTACCATGTACACAAGGAAGTGAGCTGCATCCCCATCCTTATTTCACTCACATTTGCAGACATTAAAGCTTAAGACTACGGGGACAAAAAGACAAGGAAAACATAATTCCTCAAACACTTAGCATTTTAGCCAACTACCAGGACCTGAGGAAAATGACTTGGAATACTAAGAGGAAAACCAGGTGGATATTTTCTATCACATCCAAAGGAACAGAGAAAGATGATAAGTATGTAACTCAGCAAAAAAGTGAATAAAATGAAAACTAAATGTAAGACATTTAGAAAGCTGTTAGGGGAATATAGCTGAAACTCAGGAGACAAATTTCAGAAGATGTTGAGGCAGAGTTTTTGGAAGAATGAAAGCTGGATACAAGCAAGTTAAAGAGAAACAGTCTAAAAATATTCCTTGAAAATGTTGCACAGTTAATTGAAGCTTCATCTTTCCATTTGCACAAACCCAAGTCTTTGGGTTCATGCTTGGCTCCCATATTGACCTTTCCTACAGCATTCTATTTCAAGAAAATCCAGTGATTTTTTTCTTGTACTGCATCTCCTGAATCTAACCACTTCTTAAAACTTATGCCACTATTAGCATGGTTGCAGCAATCAACATCTTTCTTAGTACTAAATATTCTTCCTGAATTGTCTTCCTACGTCTTCTCTCTCCTCTATACACTTACTTAATAATAAAACAGCCAGAAAGATCCTTTATATCCTTTATAAATGGAAAATTTGACCATTTACTCTTTATTATTCTTCAATGACTCAAAATTCTCTCCAAGTACAATTCAAAGTCTTTACAATGCTTTATAAAGCATGATCTACCCTCTTACCTAGTGACTGCATCTCCCACTACTCTCCCGAGACCCATAATGCTTTTTTCTTAACTGATTTTTATCATGTCTTTAGGGAGGGGATAATGGCTACAAGATCACAGTTTTGGAGGAATCAAATGCACAGATGTTGAAGTTATCAAGAGTCATGTATTTAGTTAGTAATCATGGGGAAAAATGGTGTTGATCCAGGTACTGTGGCCTTAAAAGACTAAGGGCAGTAAAGAGGATGTTGACATACGACAGCAATAACAAATGATCAAGTGTGATGTTTTTCATCTTAGGATGGATGTTGGAAAAAGCACTTTGAAACTAATATGTTTGTGCAAAGGGAGCAGTCACTTACGATGAATATCTGGGCAAAGAAAATGAAGTAGGGTTGATCAGAAGGACAAATGCAATAACAGTGTACAGAAATCACAACCAAAGTCTCCTACAGACCCAATCCTTCAAGAAACTGGTCATAGGGTAGTTCACAAAGGTCTCTCACCTTGAGGATAGAAACTGGTCCTTTGTGTCAACACATTGACCAGTCATCACTAGCTATCGTGTAGGAGAAAGCGTAGCTTTAAGCCTTCTTTGGATGAAGGTACTTCTCCGGGAGGACTTCGGCTGACTGTTGTCATCTATTGCTTGCCTTAGCACCTTGGGAGGTGATTCCTCTCTGTGATCTAAGTGATGCATCAACATCCTCCAAAACTTATTTAAAAAGCTGCATATTTTTTTAAGAAAGTAGAGGGAACAGAGTGTAGAAATGATGGAAAAAAATAAGAATATTTATTTAATTCATAAGACCTTGCATTATGAGTTTTAAAAAAGGTGAATAATCAGATAATGAATTTCAATTAAAGAGGATAAACTTTAATTGGTAGAAGGTGGAAAAACAGATTCAAATTATGATATATTCAGTGAAGTATATGGGTAAACTGTACAATCATCACATATTTGCTATGATTCTGAGCAATACAGTGAATGTATTTGTGCCTCAACATCCTCATTGTACAATTAGGATAAAGAGAGCTGTCTGATAGATTTTTGATTTGTTGGTTACCCTATGTGAGATCCTGAGAGCAACAACAGTAATAAGAATATTGGTAGACCCTCAATGAATGATCACTATGGGTTTCTTTGGGACCTAAATAGTTCTTGTAACTCACTTTATCACTCATGTTTTTTTTTTTTTTGTTTTTGTTTTTCTTTTTAAAGAGCGAAGGGACAGTGAGAGGGAAAGAGAGAATCAAGTTTTAAATTTATTTTAGTTTTTCATGTGACTTTCATTGTTCTGAAACTTCCTTGTGTACGTGGTAGTGGGGTTCAAACTCATGTACTTACACAGCCAGGCAAGCACCATAACCAATGATCCACTGATCCAGCCCTATCACTCCTGTGTGACCTCACCTTCCCCTCACTTTATCCATTGCTGATAAGGTATTTCCTACTTCTTTTGCACTGTGACTTTTCTTAGATATGTCATGCTTCTCCATTATGTTGTAAGTTCTTAGAAAACAGGGACTTTTACTTTGTGCCACTTTATTATCTCATTCTTGCTAATGCTTTCAATCAATTGTTTTAGTATTAGCAATTCTTTTACTACCCCTGGGAAAAACTTAATAAAATTACCTTCTAAATCCTCAATTTCCTCCATTTAATGATATACACTTTTTAGTTTTCTGTAAAATAATTTTCATTGCCTTGTGCAGTACCAGCTACATATAAAGATTTATATAAGTGCTTGTACCCATCTCTTCTATATTACATCTGATAAATAATTGCTGAGAATTGTAATGACTATTACTTAAGGCCTAATTAGCATGTGAGAGAGCACAGACTAAAGGAGGAGAGGAGATGGCAATAAGCAAAGGAACCTGAAGGAAGCAGCTTCTAAAATGTGTCCGTATTTTACTAAATAGGAAGAAGGAAATGATAGAAACAGCTGCTCTAGGTGTGAAGTGACCTCAAAAAACAGTGTATTTACAATATCCAAATGAAGTTTCCCTGCATAGGGAAGTTTTAAATTTCATCTTTTCCTTCCAAAGTTTCAGTAATTCTAGTCTATGAAATGAACGAGCAATAGACAGATTAACAGGGAAAAAAATTCACTCAAGTCAGTCAATACACAGAAACATGGGAGTCACTTACAAAAAAGGAGACTCAAAGGAAGGCCACATAGTTGAAACTTATATAAAAAAAATCTGGGGCTCCTGGGGGAAGGTGGTGACAGGAGACGGGAAGAGAGGAAAGGGTAATACATGGAACAAATATCATCTTGTTATTCAGACAAAACCTGCCAAGTAACAGTTATGAGAAGGCCACCTACAGTAATCTGTCTGAGCCAGGTGTCAGACTCCAATCTCTTCTTCCCGCGGAAAGAACTTTGTAGGCAGATAAGAGAATGCTAGATAGAAGCACTTAGGCCCACATCTGCTATTTACTATGCATAACTTTCTTTTTTCAAAAGGGTAGCCTTTCAGATGAATTCCTGCATGTGCAGCACCGCTGAAGCGATGCCTGAAAATAAGCTAAAGAAGTATGTTTTGGGGTGGCCTGTTTTGGTCTCCCTCAGCCTGACAGAACAATAGTCTTAGATGTAGGAGTATCTTTTGAGGAAAGCAGCTGTAATATAGGAAAATCATTCAAAATTTTGTCTCAGGGATACATTCCCCTTCACCTGGCCTGAATCATGAAGGCCTTGATGGGTTGTTTTAATTCACATGATTTCTGTCTTTGCTTTTGAACCAAGAAGTAAGAGCAGCGCCATTCCTTAGTGGGAGCTGGGAACGTCGCCTGCCAGGGAGGTGGTTTAGCAGTGCCAGTGCTCTGAAGCACATGAAGTTCTCTCAGGTAGCAGCTCAGGCCGACTAACGTGAGAAATCCATTATAATAACATGCTTTCTGAGGAAAGGGGATTACAGGTAATTTTCTTTTATTCCCTAGTAACAGGGTTTTAATACAGTGCTGAGACAGTAGTTGAAAATCAAATACCTCATTGAATTAAGGTGAAAACAGACGAATTGTCTCGTTTCTTTTTCAGGGCTTTGGAAATGTGGAAGTTAGAGTTTTTTTAGTGAGATGTTTTTGAACACTGGATATACTTCTGTATCTAGGAAGAAAATTTCTCCTCCAGGCCTGATTCAACATGAACAATTGATCATGAATCCATATGATTTATGTTACTAGAACTGTGATAATGGAACACTTGAAAATGACCACATCCTCTAGGAAATACACATGCCGATGAGTCTGTACTTTTATTTGCAATCACAAATGTACTATGTCCCTCACTTTCTTGTCTGAGATTAGGCTAAAACATTTAGGAAAATCATAGGAAGGATGTGATTTTTTACCCCCTTTTGCCTTGTCTCTTGGCTGGTTTGCCTACTGATTGGTGACTATGCTGCTGTCAACAAAATTCTTCTCTCGGACAATGTTGTGCTTATTGACCTGTGCTCATTATAGAGCAGGGTGGTTTCCGGAATGACAATCAGGCACGGTGTGCTATTGAGTCCCATAGGGAATCAGACTGCATTTCCTAAAATTCCCCCTGTATGCCTACATGTGGACACCTAAATGCTCAAGTACAAACTGTGTGGTAGAATAGAAGGAATGCTGTACAAGGAGCCATATTTAGCTTGTCCACATCTAAGGAAAATAATCCCTTGTGGAACTTCCCATTTTAATTTAAAATATTGAGGAACCTACCTCAGTTAACTCTGATGGTCCATACCAGCTCTAATGCTGTATCTTACACAACCACAATCATACTTTACTACCAGGCAGCAGCTCCTTCACAATGTGGTTTCCTGGTTCCCACAATATAGAAGATGATAAATAATAATTATTTTTTTAAAAGAGAGAGAGAGAGTGAGAGGGAGGGAAAGAGAGAAGCAATTTTTATTTAGTTTTTCATGTGGCTTTTGTTGGTCTGAGACTTTGTAATGTGCATGGTGCTGGGGTTTGAACTCGTGTACTCGCACATGCCAGGCAAGCACTGTAACAGCTGAGCCACCGCTCCAGCCCTGATGATCAATAACTAACTATGTATTGAATAACTGCAAGGAGTCTGGGCATGCACATTTTGTTAAATAGCAAGGTTTACTGTTAGCAAAAATAATTCATTTTTCCCAAGTTTATTTGTGGCTTCGATGTAGTATGTGTAATTTCAGATCTGGTACAAGGTGGAATGTTGATCTATTAACCCTTGAAAATGGATTTCTAATGGAAAAACTAATTGGCCATTAAGTATAAGGGTGCTAGCAGTATCTCTTCTAATGGTACATTTAAAATGAATAACTGATGGGCATCATACTGTGATTAAAGACAGGTCAATAACCTTTTATTTTATTCCTTCTGAGGAGTTGCGCTATATGCTGAATTGTTTCAAAGCCCAGTTTTGTTTACACCTGATTTTGCTGAGTGAGTAGAAACCTAAAATTATACAATTTTTATAGGAATTTACTCAGCTCGTCATCTTTCACAACAATGTCAACACAGTGTTTTACTATGGGGATCCCAAAAGTATATAGAACAATATCAATTTTTAAAAACAAAGCATAATAAACTCAAAGGTGAAAATGAAGTCTCATAGCTAACTTAAATTAATCAAGACAAACAACATAATGTACCTACAGAGGACAGTTAACCATTGATAAAGTGTACATGAAAATCCTGATGGTACCAAGATTGTGAGATTTTGCAGGAATGGTGACATATTTTTGCTGTTGATGAAAAAATTTTCATTTTTTAAAGAGAGAGAGGGACAGTGAGAGAGAGAAAGAGAGAATCAATTTTATTTAGTTTTTCAAGTGGCTTTCATTACTCCGACACTTTGTTGGGTACATGGCACTGGGCTTTGAACCCACACCCTTGAGCATGTATGGCAAGCACCATAACTGCTGAGCCACCACTCCAGCCCCTGTTGATGAAAATTAAGAGAACTGCACAGAAGCTTTTGAATATAAGATTTCTCTTTACAAGTTTCCAAGGGATGAAAATGAGGAGGAAAGGTTATCTCAAATGCATGGGCAAACTTCCTCTATTTCTTCTTGTGAATTCCAGCATAAATCAAAAAGCCAATAGAAGCTGATTGAAGTGGAACTAAAGCCAGATGGTGACACAGAGGAGGGAAGGGTCCTCAGCTGGCACTCACTGCTACCCAACCATGCCATGATGGCAATGCAGGGAGTAGTTGGAAAGAGAAATACTGTTTTTCTCTCTGTCAAAAGCAATTTCAATCATGGCTGACTTAAGGCATATTACAGTTTAGTAGAAGTTCCAAAGTGCTATTTATGTGGATTTGTAAATTACATTCATCTCCGTATAATACATAAATTCATGTGTTTAAAATTTTGCTAAACTTTTCTCTCATATGAGATAATACCTATTATTACTAATATTTACACTCATCTTTTCTCTTAGTCACTAGGGACAGAGCAACAGCTGGGGATTGTCTTTAATCTACCAGATATTATACCAAATACAAAAACACAATCTTCAGAATCATTTCATCAGTTTCCAAAACAGGAACATGAACACGAGTTATCATCTGCCACAACAGCTTTAGTGATCAAGGCATTGCAGTTGATCAAAATTAAGCCATTAAGCAAAATTATTATAAAGGAGAGTATATATCATGAAAGGATCCCTGGGTGTCCTGAATATTCTGCAGTTATAATGGAATTTCCCTGAGGGAAGGGGAGTATATTTCATGATATCCCCAGGGCTTGCTATTATTAGATACCTACACTTCTGGGGCTAGAAATTAGGCCTGAAACCAGTAGAATTGTTGAAGTTTGAGTGACAGATAGTCATAAGCAACATAAATGTGAAATCTATTGACACATTTTTTTTTCTTACCAGCAGGTAATAATGTCCCATTATGGTGGCCTTTAATCAGTGATAGTTTATGCAAAAGGAAACAATATATGCGTATAGAGAGGCACAGAGATAAGGGACAGTCAAAGTCCAAGAGGGCAGAACATTTTTCCTTTTCTTACTTGAATGTTTGTTCCTTATGTTACTGAATTGTCAAATATATTCACTGGGGAACGGTGGGTAATGGTGTGAACACATCTATATCCCAATGATGAGCAACTGAAGTACTTCAAATCAGAATGCAAACTTGAGCATTTCATAGGCCCTTCCAGAGTGCAAGGGACAAGGCCAAGAGCTAAATTCCTTCCCTCAAACTGTAAAATATCTGGAAAATAGGAGTGTTGTGAACATTCATACTACCATACCTTGTAGGAAATTAGCTGAAATACATTTCTAGAGTTAGAACCAAAGTCAGCATACCAGGCAGGACTCAACAAAGTTACCTTGTTGGTAACATTCTGCCAACTCTCAGCTACAATTTCTTATGCATGTTCCATTGTGTATTTCAAGAATATTCTTCTCTTATGATTTTTTTAAAGAAAGAGAGGACAGTGAGAGAGAGAGAGAGAGAGAGAGAGAGAGAGAAACAGAGAGAATAAATTTTTATTGAGTTTTTCACATGACCTTCCTTGCTCCGACACTTAGTAGTGTACATGGGTGCTGGGGTTTGAACCCATGTACTTGCTCATGCCAGGCAAGCATTGTAACCACCAAGCCACCGCTCCAGCCCCCTGTCATGATTGTTGATTCACTTGCACTTTATTAGCATTCAGTCATTCATCTGTTTAGCAAATACATATTGAATATCCATTCCTAAGCTAGACACTAGGGATTGATGAAAGCAAGGCAGTCATTATTCTTAGGAAGTTGAGTCCAGTGCAGAATAAAAATATTTATACCAATTCTACAGTTAAAGTAATGCTAGGAAAGAATATATAGCAAGTAACGGATGCATTTCACCTTGTGTTTTCTCTTACCATGCTTGCTACTATCTCATGGTTCCTGCCTATATCATCTTCTGGTGGATCCTATGTTAGATTCTGCCCATCAACCATGACTATTCTGTCTTAGAGAAACTGATTGATCTGGTCACTATCAACTTAGAGCATCTGCTTTGAGAAGAGCAAACATTGCCAGGTTATCTCAAAAGCCATGGAAAGTTTAAGGGATTGCTGACTCTGCAAAACAACTCATTCATTTGTGTTCAGGGTGAAGGGGACATAGATTAAAAAATATGGGGATTTATTTATTTAAAAGCCCTTTGGAAGAAATACAGATGCAGCATGTATTTCATTTTTTGCATTAAAAACACAGAGATGGGGTTGGAGCTGCGGCTCAGCGGTAACAGTGCTTGCCTGGCATGCATGAGGATGCACCTCTGAACCCTAGCACCATGTACACAACAAAGTGTCAAAGCAAATAAGACCAGCTGAAAAACTAAATAAAATTTATTCTCTCTCTGTGTCCCTCTCTTTTTAAAAAGCAAAAACAAATAAAAATAGAGGTGACTTGCTTGTTGCATGACTAATTTAATATTGGATTAGCAACATTTTGCTCATCTTATAATGATTATCTCTTTACAGAAAACTCCCTTACAAACTATAAAAGTCAGTGTTCATTCAACACAAAAATTTGAACAAGGAAAATATAAGTGTAAGAAGTATTAAACTGGCAGAAGATTATCCACTACTAAAAAGATCTAGAGTGTTTTAACAAATACCACAACAGCAGAGAAGGAACGTCCCTAGCTCTAGAGCTGAGGGAGAGGACACAAGGAAAGACATATACCTGGAAGTGGGTTTCTCCCACTGTTCAGTACAAAACTGAGATTCAGACTTTGTTGAGAAATGTGGCTGAGGTCTCCTTGGGTGACAGATAAGTGCACTGAGGTGCCACAGAGAACTCCCCTGGGACACCAACAAAACTCACTTGGAATGCATTTAATGGGGTGGAGTTGAAAATCACTGAGAAGCCGCGTGCTAAGCTGCTGCTGCTGCTGCTGCTGCTGCTGCTGCGCTGTGCCGCAGGTGCCACTCACCGGGAATTCACGCTGGCGTTTCCCTCCAGTACCCTTAACTATCATTGTATTGCTGGTGGGGGCAGGGGAACAGGTTGACAGGATCCAGAGCCAACATCACAAAAGTATGGAACAAAGAGAAGATTTGAAGTTGAAAATTATTTAAATGGATCATAGGCTTACACTCATATTTAAAGTTGAAGTTTTACTATTCTTTATGACCATGGTTTTCAACTAATTCAGTGACTTTGGTGATCTTCTGATGAAAACTAGCACTTTGTTTATACCTAGAAAGAGTTTTTTTAAAGTTATTTATCCAATATTAGAATGTCTGAATACAACTCTATATGACAATATATAATGATCAATTCAACAATTTCATAATTTCAATTCAACGATTTCATAACATATGGACTTATTAGATTTACACACCTTAGGGAATATTCAGTATTTTACTTAAATATTTATTAACTATATACTATTGTGCAAATTTCTTATAATGGTGCAACTATTTAAGTATAACTCTATTTTCCTGATATGTATAAGATATACTCATACAAGAATTGCGCAATGCAACTTTTTTTTTATTTCCTGACAATTTTGTTCTTCTTGTTTTTTTTTATTTTTTATTAAGAAAGTTATTTGTTTTGGTTGGAATGATGGCTCAGCAGTTATGGTGCTTGCCTGGCATGTGCAAGTGTTCAGGTTCAAATCCCAGCACCGCATACACAGCCAAATGTCCGAGTATCAAAACACACATGAAAAACTAAATAAAAATTGATTCTATCTTTCTATCTTCTCTCTTGATGCCCCTTTCTTTTTTCAAAAAGAAAGAAATTTATTTGTTGAACAATCAAACATACTTCTAATAAAAAATATAATATTTATAAGTTCTGAATATTAGATTTACTCTCCAGGACCACCCCAATTATCCACGCTTATCCTTCCTCCTCCCTCCTTCCCAAAACATCTCTACAAATGTCTTAGGTTGTATGTCATTACAAATTTTCCGAATTTAAATCATGAGAATTGACTTCCTTTCTCAATGGCCAAGGTCTAGCTCAAGCCTCCACAGATCAGTGAAGACATTTGACCCTTGGTTCTCTGGGTTATGCTGATTTTACTCAGCATAATTTCTTCCATAGCCATCCATTTAATTCATTCAACATACATATTGGAGAGAATCATTGTTATACATTCATGAACACATGGATATTGACAGAGCAATACAAGGGTGATCATTATCTCCCAGCTTTGAGTTCTTCCTGATCCCATATTTCCCCTACTTTACCTTCATATTATCTGGGCTGAGAAGGTTCACCATTAGATTGATAACCCCCCTAATCCCTCCCTCCAGCTGCCTTGATGTCCCCTCAACCCCACCCTCCCCTCCCTGACCCCTTCCCTTCATCCGCTAGCATCATAGCCATGGTTCCCACTGCTCTGGTAGAATTTCACCCATGTTGAGGTTATTATTAGCTTAACCAACTTTCTATCTGTTTCCGATTATATTCTAGCTTCCGCATATAAGAGAAAACATTTGGCCCTTGAGCTTCTGAGTTTGTGATATTTCACTCAGCATAACTTTTTCCATCTTCATCCATTTGACTGCAAATGCCATGATATTATTCTCTCCGACAGCAGAGTAGAATTCCATTGTATGCATATATATATATATATATATATATATATATATATATATCCATTGTGTGTGTATACATATAATATATATATATATTATACATATACCACAGTTTTTGAATCCACTCGTCAAGTGAGGGGCATTTGGGTTGGTTCCATAGTTTAGCTATAGACGATACAACTTTTTATGTGTTACTCTGTTTAGATATTTTACACATTGTTTGGCTGCCTACTATGAGTCATGTAGCTTACTATGGTTACAAAGTATGAAGGCACTAGTTAGTTCCAATTTAGGTCTCAGTAGTTCTTTGTAAAAATTGTGGTTTGAGTAGTACTTTGAAATATGGAAATGCTGTTCAGTTGCTGACTTGTGGGGTGGGAGTTAAAAATACTAGAAAAACAAATAACGTCTTGAGCAAAGAACTGGTGTAAGGTCTGGAAATTATTTTGTTAATGATGCTCGAGTCATAGTTCTGTTCCCAGCATCTTTTACAGAAATAGATTCTCTGGTCTTTTCTTCCCATTTTATAGTTTTCCTATATACCATAGATAGATTAATCTTTGAACAAGGAATTTTAGATTGCATCACTGTTGCTCAATACCTCCATGACTTCAAGCCACTGCACATTGAATTATGAATAAATGCTCCTCCTGTTTTCAAGTCCCTGCATGGTAAAGCCTCAAACTCAGTCTTCAATTCATTATCTCACAACTCTGGCTCTCAGCTCAACTAACTTGACTCAATAGCCATTGTTCAAATGTGCTCCTTCACTGGGAAAACTCTTTGCCAATCTATAGAAGAAATGCTACTTATTTTTCCAAGCCTATCTTTTCGTTTGTTTTTGTTTGTTTGTTTTTTAGAGAGAGAGTGGGAAAATGAGAGAAAGAAAGAGAGAGGAAAGAGAAAATCAACTTTATTTTTTTTTATCTGGCCTTTGATTCTTTGACACTTAGTTTGCATGATGTGGTGCTGGGTTTGAACCTGGGTCCTCACACATATCAGGCAAGTGCTCCACCTGCTGAGCTGTTGCTGCAGCTCTTCCAAACCCATATTAAAAGTGAAATTTTTTGTAAATATATCTTTATCTCCCAATCTTTGAAGTTTCTTTTCTTAACACTAATGTAAGTGAAGGTAGAAAGAAGATTCTCAAAGTCATTGATAAGGCTGACTTGTTTGACATCTCAAAGAGAACTAAAAAGGGGTTACAAAAACATTAGAGTCTACAGAAGGTAGGTCTAATATTAAAGTGTCTATGAATGGAGAGCGTTGAATATAATATTAGAAAAATATACTATCTATTCAAGAGAAAGAGGGGTCCCAACCCCCTATATCAAACAGGCTAGAAATATGTAAGACATTTCCTCTTAGGTCGAGAAATAGAATGTGCACTCTCGTATTATTCTCAAATTGATTCTAGAAGTGAATGAAATGTCAATGTCAAAGGTCAGGGGCATTCTGGGTTCCATTTGAAATTTCCATAGCAAGAGAGAAAGTGAGAAGTAGATTTATTAACTATCTAGAGTTTTCTGATTACTTGTACCTTTTTATTTTCTTCCAGGGCTTTGATGAGTAGTAAATTTCTATTTGGCATCTATGTTTGCACTTCAGATGCTATAAATCTAAGACCAAAAGATCCCACATTTTGGTGGTTTTAATGATCAAATGTTGGCAGTCCTGGGGCCTTTAAAGGGGTTGTTTTACTATCCAAGTGAAAAGTTTATTAAGAATATTGAAATAGGGGGCTGGAGTGGTGGCTTGGCAGTTACGGCGCTTGCCTGGCATTCGCAGGTACGCAGGTTCAAACCCTAGGACCCATGTACACAGCTAAGTGTCAGAGCAACAAGGACCATGTGAAGAACTGAATAAAAATTGATTCTCTCTGTCTCTGTCTCCCTCTCTCGCGCACTGTCCTTCTCCCTTAAAAAAAAAAAAAGAGTATTGAAATATAAGTTGGATTCCAGATGTGTATGTAAATAGGATTGGAATAGGAGAATAAAGTAGTATGGAAGAACATGATCCCACACTAATTTCACAATTTCTTCTTCAGAGATGCCTGTCTGTCTTGGCACGTGATTGAAATGCAGCATCTAAGGCAGCTAGATTTCTTGTGCTAGAAATCACTTCTTTTGAAATAAAGACTGCTGTGGCACAGCAGAATTGTATGGGTCTGCGGTCTCAGATGACTTGTTGTGCATGAAACACACTGAATACCTCTCACTTTCTTTTCTTTCTAGAGAGTTGGGCTTATTGAAGTGTAACTGATTTTTCTTTATAATATGTCAAACTGGCATTTTATTGATATAGGTAGAGGTGTTACACCATAATACTTTTGATGTAATTTTATACTACAGAGGAATTTGGAGAGAGAGTTGCTAACTTAACCTCCTCCCCAACCTTCTTTTTCTTCTTCTTTCTCCTTTTATTTTTTAATGTACAAATTAATATAGAACAACATATTTAAGTCACCAACAAAATAACCTTTCTGAACTATGCTGATTAGCTTCTGTAACTTTTAAACTTAACTTGAAGAAAACCCTAGCCAGTCATTTAAAACAAAATATAACAACCCTTAAAATCATAAGCAAAAGAAAAGGGAGCATTTTAATTTTGGTCTGTGGGATAATTATTCTCACTCTTAGCTTTACTTATTAGGAGTTATTAAGAACTAGGAACATTATAAAATGTAAATTATACATTAATGTCAATTATAGTGAATAATCCCTTCCCTGATTATTGGAAATATCTATTTTTCTCAGCCTTCTAGAAGGTTAAACTCTTCTATGTTAAAAGGCCATAATTAAATTATTTAAGCTCAACTGAAAAAGGCTTTAGGTTTGTAGTGGCATGGAAAGTTTTCAACATCAACTCCATGCTAACAAAGAATGAACCATTTCAAAGGATTAACAGTTAACTGCTTAACAATCAACTTGAAAGATCTGGCTTTAGAAGTACATGCACAGACATTTATTGTCTCCAAGACTGGCACCACACAAGTGTGATCGGCTTTTTATGCTTTTCCTTTTCACTCAGGGCACCTTTGACTATGAAGACCATTTATCACGGTCACCATTGTCTGGCACTTTAGAGATCTCACTACCAACAGGAGCAGCAGGAGACTCCGGTTTAGAAGAAGAAACGGTTCCAAAATCATTTTTAAAGAATTTGAACCATTTAAAATTCTTTGTATCTAGACTTGTTCTATATTAGTAACAATGTCAGTGGCGCTATTGTGGATGCGCTCTGAATACATACTTATTAAGGGGCGGCCAAGACATTAGAAGCTGGAACTCTTAAGGTTGGCTTCCTTTTGATTTTTTTTTTTTTCTTTGCCAAAGGGCTGTGACTGAAAGGCAAGGGGAAGGCTTTAGTTGTGCTCGTTTCCCTACCATCTAAAATTGGTGGTCTAGCTGAGTCCAGGGTACGAGTTGGAGAGAACAAGCTGGTACCAGTAAAGATACCTGGCCTCTCCATAATCCTGCAATTATCAAGCTTTGAGTTCCAGCAGGAATTTTAACAGCTGATAACTTTTTAAAAGCATTTTAGATAGAACAACTTATTCCTCAAGATGAGTCAATGCAGTTATCAGGACAAAACTACTCTCTGGCCAGAATACCTGCAGGTCTTATGCAGTCTTCTGATAGCTGTTTTTCTGATCTTCCTTCATCCTTCTGATAGATTAGGCAGGGAATAGAGGATGAAGTTATTTTATCATAATGCTTTGTTGTCTGAGGTCAACAGAGGGATGCTTTGCCCTCTGATTTAGAAAACAGAGCAATGAGTGCTAATGCAAGGATTTATTAAAAAATTTGGGACCATAAAATTAATTCTGAAGTGATTCGTGCTTTAACAAATACAAACTAGATTGCAGGCCAGAAGGCCTGGATTTAAACTCTGAGTTTCTGGGTCTGCAGAGTCAGGAGTGGAAGTTGGGGACTGTCTCTGCTGTATCATCACTTAACCCCTTACTCTGCTGCATACTTTTTTTTTTTTAGAGAGAGAGAGAGAGAATCAATTTTTATTGAGTTTTTCACATGGCCTTTGCAGCTCTGACACTTGGCTGTGTGAGTGGGTGCTGGGGTTTGTACCCGTGTATTTGCGCATGCCAGGCAAGCACTGTGACTGCCGAACCACCGCTCCAGCCCCTGTTGCAGACATTTGATAGTAATGATTCATTCCAAGCATTCTATAACTGAACCTTAAATAAAATATGTGCTATTGTCTATTTAGTATCTGCCTCCTATGTCATTGTACTCTGCATGCTAAGGTGAAAAGAATTAAATGTCTTATTCTTCACTGTTCCTAGGACAGTGTCTATCACATAAAGTGTGACAGTGTCTATCAATAAGTACTCTTCTATTTTAAAGTAGACTAAAATGAAGAACTAAAATGAAAAACCTGAGTCTCTGTAACAACTGGGGTTTGGTGCCATGAAAAAGGAGGGAAATATAAATGGGGAAGGAAAAGGAAAATTGGGGCATTCTTTCCTTTGAATTCACCAAAAGAAAAGATTTAGTTATTAGAAATGTCATTTTATAAACTTGTTTGTAACTCATCAAAATAACTAACTTTGACACACTGTTGGTGGGATTGCACACTGGTACAGCCACTCTGGAAAGCAGTGTGGAGAGACCTCAAGAAATTAGGGATGGAACCACTCTATGACTCAGCTATCTCACTCCTGGGTATTTTCCCAGAAAAGCTAGAATCAGCATACTGCAGAGACACAGCTACATCAAAGTTTATAGCAGTTCAATTTATGATAGCTAAAGTATGGAATCAACCCAGATGCCCCCTCACTGGATGAATGCATCCAAAAACTTTGATAATATATATGTATATATACATATACATATGTGTGTATATATATACACACACATACATACACATACCACACACACACACACACACATACATACATACATACATACAATGGCATTCTACTCTGCTATTAGAAAGAATGATATCATGGCTTTTGCAGTTAAATGGATGGAAATGGAAAAAAACCTGCTGAGTGAAATATCCTGAACACAGAGGCTTAACAGCCAAATGTGTTCTCTCATGTGGAAGCTAGAGTAAAACCTAAGATAGGATGAAGTTTAGCTAAGTTTAATTGATAAACTCACCAAAGTTGAAGTATCATTTAAGTTGGAGGAGCCATAGCTATGAGGGTGGGGGGAGAAGGGAGGAAGAAGGGAGGAGAGGGAGGAAAAAAAGGGATTATCAATATGGCTGGGTACACTCAACTCTTGTGAGAAGCCAAACTGTACTTAAGCAGGCATATAAATCCAGAAATTTCAATAATTAATATACATGTATATGATCATTTCTATTTATAACATGGGGGTATTACAAAGGAGTGATAAGATCAGGAATGGGTGAAGCAGGGAAGTTCTTGGACTAGTATCTGGCTTAACTTACTTTGTCAATACCTATGTATGCATGAATATGTAATGATTCCTTCCAATATGTAAGACTATGTTGAACCAAAAATAAAAATACAACTAACTGATTATGACACTAACCTTCATTTTAATATAGCCAATCTACTTTTCAGCCTGTGGTTCAATGCAATACCATTCTACAAACCAGTCTTTTCACCAAAATCAAGAAAGAGAGGTATGACTAGAAAAAGATCATTGTAATAAAAAACAAAGTTCTTTTCAGAAACCCAGACACTTCAGTTAGATCCACATGGATTCAAATCATGGCTAGATTATTTTAGGCAAATTATTTAATTTTTTATATCCATAAAACGTGAAGGTTAGAGCTGATCCATAGGACTGTTTCTTGTAAGGAAAAATTAGCATAACATATGCAAAGCACATACCATGGTGTTTGGTACATACTGTCACATGCATATTAATAGATGCTATCCTAGTTGTAATAGTATACATTATAATAAATATCTAAGTCTACAAAAATGAGTTTGTTTTCTAGGGCTCATTATCTGTGAACAATGAAGTTTGCATAATCTCACTTCCATCTTTGAAGATTTCTTCCAATTGTTACTGAAACCCAGCTGTCTGTGAAAACTATAACTTGCCCTGTGGTCAATTGAGGGCACTATATTCTGAGTCCCAAGTATCATAAAGTGTGGAGGTGTCTCCCCTGATTGCCAAAGCAGCTGTGAGTAGATGTCCTTCCTATTTGTCAGTACCACAGCACCTAAGAAGTGAATGCCATCAGATCACAACACCCATAGTTTGTTCTCGTGTCACCATCTTTTATTCCTCTCATTTATTATGTTAGCTACTGACTTACTGTTTTGTCTATAGAGGACTTGTAGCATTAGTTGATAGTCTTAAGAACTACATAAATGATTCACATAGTGTTAGCTTCAGTTCTTTGGCCATATCAGCAATCACCTTTTTCCTCTACCCAACTTTGGATTCTCAATCTTGTAGTCAAACCTTGAAATTTTCCATCACCAATAACTATCCTACTTCTAAGGGCCCAAATTCAAGCATCCTGCAATCTGGCTATCATTCATTATTTGTCCAGATTCATTTCTCTATGAACCTAACTATAGTAATTCTTCAACCTTACATGGGCTCCAACTTACTGGTCCCTCCGCTTTTTATTGCTTTTATCTTTGTCCACATCCTTACTTCTCTTACGTATTAGTTTAGATCTCATGGCCCTTCTTTAAAATAATTAAGTTGTTTTACAGATATTTTTATAACTTTAAGACCCTTTTACACTTCTCACTCATATCTTATAGGGAAGACAACTAAAAATTTTAAATTCAGTGAGAAAGTATCAATGAAAAGAAAGGGATCTGCCTTTCCGATTATGAAATCTGCTCCCTGCCTATAGCTTTATTTGATGCATTGTATTCTGCTCATGATAAATAAGCTCAATATGGACTCTATCCACTTCTTTCCTATTCAAAGTCTTTTTTCCTGAAATTATTTCTTCTCTTTCCTTTGTCATCAATGCCACTCCCACCATTAGAACATTTCCAACAACAACAAAAAATCAATAAAAAACCCATAATGGTCTTATTAAACATTCCTCTCCCTCCAGGTCCCTTCCTTTCTCAGTAGCATTTTGCAGAAAAACTACTTGAGTGATTGGTTTATGCTGCCTGCTTGTTCATCTCTTGTTTCTCTCATTAATGTTTTATCATCTGCATGTGATCACTAGCATACTACTGAGGCTTCTCAGTAATATTACCAGCAACTCCATACTGTGAAAAATCCAATGATCAATGTTATTTCTACATCATGTTCAAACCTTTCAAAGCAATGGATATAAGAGATTACGCTTTCACTCTTGGAAAATTAATCTGTGTTCTCTTGACATTAACTCTTTTTGTTTTTCTCCTACTTCAATAAATGTGCCCAATTATTATATCCTATTTTTCCTCTTTTTTTTTTCTCATTTGACATACTGCCAGGTCCAGAGATCTTTCCTCCTGTCTACCTATGAGCACATCTGAAGGTGATCTCCCTTTGCGGCTCGGAGCACAGTATAATTTCATGCCAGTTCTCAAACCTTTATCACCATCCCTGAACTTCATATCTGAAAAAGCATTTATTTGTTCCAGAATTTCTGATTATTACTCATTATCATGCTCAAATCTGATCCTTCTAGCTCTCTTCCCTATCTAAACAGCACAACCATACATTCCGTTACTTAGGCAAAAACCTTAAACAATTCCTTTGATTTCTCCTTTCCTTAATACCCTTTATCTATTCAATCAGCAGATTTTGTGGGCTTTATCATCTAAATATATCAAAATTCCATCTTCTTAACATCCCTACTACCTACTTCAAGCATTAATTAGCTCTTTCCTGAGATAATTATTAGTTTGATGTGTTGGATGATTATTAGATAATAGTTATTCTTTTAATTGTTCTTATTTCATTCACAACTCGTATAGTATATTCACCACAAAGTCGTTAAAGATACATTAAAAAGGAAAAAATAAACTCTGATAATATCATTCTCCAAGTTTCACCTCTGGTACTTGTCAAGGAAAACTATTTTGAATGTGAGTTGCCCCCCAAAAGCTCACATGTAACAATTTGGGAAGACTGAGGTGAAATGATTGGGTTATAAAAGCCTTAGCCCAAGCAGTAAATTAATTCCCTTAGAGGGGTTGACTGGCAACTGTAGGCTTGTAAGGTGTGACTGGAGGAGGTGAGTCGCTGGGAGCGTGCCTTTGGTGAATATATTCTGCATCTGACATGAAGTTTCTCTCCCTGCTCAGCTTCCCTATGTGATGTCTTGAGTTCTGTTCTATGTGGACTCATGCCTTCTACCATGATGTTCAGCCTGACCTTGAGCCCTAAGGAACGGAGCTGGCCATCTGTGGACTAAGACCTGCAAAACCATGAGCCCTAAAAATAAACTTTTCTTCCTAAAATTGTTCTTGTCAGGTCCTTGAGTCATAGCAGCAAAAAAAGCTGACTAAAACATCGTCCAGATGCTTCGATCACATGGTGAATAACATGGAAAGTCATAACAGTTGATTATAACAGCCCTGCTTTTAGTGATTTCTGATTCTTTCTCACTTACTACTTCAACACATCTAAACTACAAGTGTTGTTGATGCTTGTTAATGTATTCAACTCATCCCTACCCCAAATTTTTTCCACGTTTATTCAGACATTTGCAAAATGCCCTTCACCAGGTTCTCAGGTGATGTGCTTCCTGTCAACATCTCAGTTACTATTTAAAGGTCATCTCCTCCAGAAAGATTTGTTGATGGCTCTACTTAAAGTACCTTCTCTATCCCCAATCACAAAAAAAACCCTTTTCTATGTTTTTTGTAATATTCAGTGTGTATTCACACACACATACACACCACATACTACTTATGTTTGTTCATTAATTTCCTCCAAGAGAGTTAATTGAAGGAGTTGACTGGTTATGTCTAATGCTGAAATTTCATGGTCTAGCCTAGATCCTGCCATGTTTTAGATGCTCAATAGATAATCATTAACCAATTATTAGAATCAGAGTTAAAAAGGAATTAGATGACTTGGGGGATTTGTTTAACTATATGGTTGATTTTGACAAAAATGAGGAGGTAGAGCAAACACTGTGATTAAAGGCACAGAAAACTATTATCATTGACAGTTTTTTAAAGTAGGTAGAATAAGGGATATGATCTTACTTAATTAGCATACTCCATTGCCAGCTAAGGCAACCCTAGAAATATCTGCTCTGTGAGATGATCTTATATGTTTCATAATCATGTGCTTTCTTCACACCTATCAAACCTAAGACTACATCACACCAGGAAGGCAGTAATGAAGAAAATGATCATTTGGGTTCAACAACTGTACTTTGTATTCAATTCCACTCCTTTTGTCTCAGTCCTCTCTAAATGACATAGGACAGCCATTGAGAGTTATATCACTGCTCCATGAGCTTGAACCCCAAATTTACTGAGGAGTTTCTCACCAATTAATAATCATTACATGTTAAACATTAATGTCAAATACTATATATTGAGTACTCCTAAAGGCATTGAAAAAACTGCAGAGAACAAAATGAACCCCAATATGTTAATGCTTCATTCAGTTAACAGTTGATTGAAGAAGACGTTTATTATAAAAATTGAAGGTGTCATATGCTTTACAAAGGGAATTCCAGGGTGCCATGTTCTCATGCCCCTCTCAACCTGGGAATAGCCCCTCCTCAATCTCTGAGGGTATCTGTGTATTAGGCATTTTCAGTCTCAACAATTTGAGTTTCTATACCTTTCTTTAGTGTCTGAAGAGTTCTTTTTTCATGAGGAAATTTTTTTCACCCTAGACCAATTATGTTCCAAGGATTCTAGTCAGACAGATTTGAAAAGTCAGTCAAAAATTGTTGTGTGATTTTTCCTATCTTAGAAATTTTCCACAAAACTAATATCTAACTCGTCTTTGGAACCTAGGTAATATTTTTTAAAAATATTATTAAATGTTCACCACACAATGACATTAAAAAAATATCATGACTCAGGGCTGGAGCGGTGGCTCAGCAGTTACAGCACTTGCCCGGCATGCATGAGTACATGGGTTCAAACCCCAGCACTCACATACACAACTAAGTGTCAGAGCAATGAAAGCCATGTGAAAAATTCAATAAAAATTGATTCTCTCTGTCTCTCTCTATATATCATGTTCCTTCTCTCTTTAAAAAAAAAATCATGACTCAGTCTTGACAATAAGACTCCAGAAACAATCCTTTCTTGAACCAACTTCCCTGACTAGTCACTAGAGAAAATGGTCACTATTTAATTGTATGAGAATAAGCTTAGTATTTCTCACAAATCATGAAAACTTCCTGATGAATTTCACAAGGCCTGTAGGAAATTATGGAAGATGAAAAACGATGTCATTGCATTTTTTGAACTTATTTAGGTCAGAGGAAAAGATAGTTAGGAATAATGTTAAAAGGAACTTGATATTTTGTGCACATGAGATTGTCTTATAGAACAGAATGGCAAATGAGGTAGAATCAGTTTGCTTTTTTCATTTGGACAGCTTAAAGAATGCTGTTTTAGTATTTGATAGATATGGACTTCAGAGCTTCAAATAAAAGAGGAAATTATATTTGCTTCTTGACTTTTATTTTTAGATATTTTTTCAAGGCTTCCATGACTTGTTATTTCTCAAGGTTAACATATTCAAACTAAGCTTCTTACCAAGTATTTGATTTATTGGAGCTCATGTAACCTCTTACTGAGTGGAATTGCTGAACCTCTTCTAGTGTACATTTTCAAAGTAAGTGTGGTGAAGCAAAGCAAAAATTGTGTCTCTTTTGTGAATGTGAGTGCCAGCTCTCCTGGCAGAACACTTAGTTTCCAAGATGAATGTGCAATTGATATTGGATGGAGCACATTTAAGCTTTTTACCCTCTTACAACATAACTGAACCACACTTTGATTTAACTTATTTCTGTATCTATTTTAACTCAAGGCATTGTAATCTATTGCCTTAAAACACTTTTCAGAATTTCATGTGTCAAATGGGAAGATAATAATTGCTTTGTCATTAAGAATTAGACTAACTATTGGATTACATGATAGAAAATCAGCTCAAAATGTATAATGTTATTAAAAAGTTTAGTCTACTACAACTACTGTATAATATTCTATGATATACATTTTTAAATTTAAAAAATTAAGAAACATTTAAAAATGATGCTAACAATACATTTGGTCTATAGAAATTACCAGATACAGGGCACTATTTAAAATTACACATTTTGTAGATTTATTCCTTACCTCCTAATACCAGTATTTTAAAAAACATGCATATCTGCTAATGTTTTTATGCACTAAGTTATTGTTCCTACTCTTCATTATTTTTCAGAGTAATCAAATCTTGTAAAAAGCTTTATGTTAAGTAATGAGACACTTAAGATACTGACTTTTTATTACTTATATCCAAAATAGTACTTCTTGTTCTCAGATTCTCAGTAATAATGTTCTTGTTTTCTCTATACTAACTGATAAAATTATAAACACTACTAGAAATACTTAATCTGTTTATGATATATATTTTCACTGCATTATATTTGTGTACTTTGATTTTTAATAAATAACTGCTTACAATTATAACTTAATTGTGTTTGAAAGTTATCTCTTCTCAAAAGAGCCTGCTGTGTGACATTAACTTTTTTTGTTTTTTGAGAGCATATTTGTTGTTGTAGACACTGTACAAGGCCTCCAGATTTCCAAGTTGATTCCTGTCCTAACTAGAAATCCAGTGTTGAAGCTGAATAAAGTGAGAGGCCCACAGTCTTATCACTCTTACAAATGAGGAGACTCATCTCTACCACTCTGATATCAACAAATTGGATGTTTATAACTACCCAGGAAAGCAGATGTATCCACTAGAATACTTGGAAAAACTCAACTTTCAAATAACTTCATCATTCTAATTGTTCTTTGTGCATTTAATTGCCTTTACTGAATTGCTTCCTTGTTAATTTTCATCAGTTCAATCAGAATCCATTCTGGTTTTTATAACTGGATCTTTAATACCATTATTACTTAAGTTTTTATTGCACTTGTTCCACCAGGTAGAAAGTCTATCTTCATAGTCCTTAGTTTATATTATAATAATATGATTGTTTTCATTTTATAATATAAAATTGTGTAACATTGAAAGTGTTTTGAAAGCACCCCTCAGTACTTACCCTTGTTACCAATCCTTTTTCTTTTCAAGACACCAAATATTTCTGTATCAGGGATTGACTTCAAAAGTCACTAGTTATGATAATCAGTCAATAGAAACATCCCACTTGATCAGGTTTTTGAGTTCTTTACCCCAAAAAACAATTTTCCTTAGACCTAAGTCTCTATTACATTTTCTAAATGTTTTTGTAAACCATTACCAGGGGTATGTACAAGATATTATGGTCTTCTCAACATTTACCTATAAAGCTAGTGTTTTCTTTGTTTATGACAAAGGAATAATTGGTAGAAAATAAATTCCACATAAATGATGACAATACAATTAACCTGTGTACAAACATTTGAAATCATCATCTGGAATTTTCTAGATAATCATATCTCAGTAGTTGTAGTTTAGAGAATGATAATTCCACCTTAGATCACAAACAAATAGCAATTCTTCAAAACTACTTGATGGAGAGGACAAGGAGAAAATGATTTACATTTTATAAGGAAAAATACTCAACATGCCCCATCTTCCTAGCAAAGATTCACACTCTAATTTTATAGCTTAATAATTTATTAAATATCTCCATAAACTAAAAACAACTTTCTTTTGGATAAACTACATGTGTGGTTTCTCAGTTCAGTGTTCTTCTAGAGCACCACATAGGCTTTAGTGAACTCTGCTGTACTTCTAACTACTTTTTCTTTCTTTCTTTCAGTTTTATGGAGTTGAGTTTTTGTACTCTCATAAATGCATACATAATAACAATATGGTATGCCCCTGATCCCAAACCAGAATCACCCATAAATTACCCACATCCACCCCAGTTTCTTAACTCTTCTATACTTCCCCCATATCAGATATAAATGTCTTAATATATGTATAAGTATGTATGTATATACATGTACATATTTAAGATTGTGTTTTTTCCAGAATTACATGATTGAATGAGTATTATTTGGCATTTGGGGGGAATAAGTCATATCCAAACATGTAGTGATCACTACCAAAAATTCAAAATCAAATTCTCTTAAATCTTTAGCCTACTAATAACCATTAACAAAAAGTTATTACATTTCATTATTTAAATGAATGTTTTCAGACTCACTTATTCTCAAAAATTTTTCTTTTCTATGAATTCAGTATGGGTTTTTTTTGTCTATCTATAATCATTTTAAGTAATCATAATATGTATTTTATGTTTTACTATTCAGGCAAAATTTATGAAAATCAGTTCCTAAGTTGGAACATTGGACTTTTCAGCATTAATTTTTCTTAATGTCAAAATGAACACAGAGCTTTCCATGAGGAGATCTTGCAGCTGCCCACTTAGTTCCTATGCCAACCATGTATGCAGGTGAGGTTATCACAAGAGCACAGGAGTTAAGCTCACAAGAAAATGACAACCTTGCCTCTTTCAAGCTATTCATTGAGTGGCATAGCACATATAGAATTCAGATTTTTTTTTCTTTGGCCAAGTTGTGTAGCTGTGAAGTCACTGCTGCCTTCTTCCAAAATTGTTTATGCAACCAATATTCTGTGCTGGAGCTCACAAAAATATAAAGTTCAATCACTTGAGGAGTCCAGCAAAATGTGTATGCCCACTTCTAATCCACAAAAGTTTTGATTCCATAATTTGAGGCAGGGATAGGGCAACCTTTTAAAATACACAGTTGATTCTTTAAAAATAAGGAGGATTTCAAACTAATTCTCTAGATATTTTTAATTGCATTTCTGAATCATGGACAAAAAAATCTGAAACTCCCAATTGACAGAGGGAGCTGTAAATTTGATTCGAAATTTCTTAGTAGCCAAAACTCCAAGGCTGCACATATTAGAACAGTCCCAAGCACGTTTCTGGAAACCACTGAATGTATTTGTACCCTCTTGGCCCCTGAGCATCACAGTGGTACTGAAAGTGCTGCTCATTTGAAGTTTTTCATCATGTGTGATAGTGTCTAGACAAGGTGGCAAAAATAAGAATCTCAAACAATGGCAAGACCCTCTTTCCATTGGACTCACAGCCATTAACAGCGCTGTCAAACACAACTTCCTCAGGGAGCCATCTCTGGCTCTTGTTCTCACCTCATTTTGTTTGAATCTCTACTAATAGCTTTTATTACCCCAATGGGTATCCTGTCATGTGTTCCTTGGCCTCTCCTTGGTTTTCCCCTAGAGGGCATGGCCATTGTCTTCTCAGCACTTATGATCTCATCAGTAGCCATTATGGTGCCTTTCAAAAAGGTGTGCTCAGTGGAAAAATATCCCCAGATCCAAATATAAGCTGAGTTCTTAGAACATAAATGATGTTGTTCAGTTTGCAAAGTAAATATTTAAACAGGTTTAGTAGTTATCATTTTGTACTGGTTTTCTACTACTGCTCTACCAAATTGCTGTAAACTTGCTGGCCTAAAACAACACAAACATATTATCTCACATTTCTGAAGGTCAGAAGTCCAGATGGACTTGTATACTTCCTCTGCTTAGGGCCTACAAGGCCAAAATCAATGTGTCAGCTCAATTTTATTTGGTGGTACTGGGGGAAAATCCACTTCCAAGATCATCTAATTGTTGGCAGAATTTAGTTCCTTGCAGATGTAGGCCTCGGGTCATGTTTTCATGCTGCTGGTCAGCCATGAAAACGTCCTTAAAGTCATCTGCATTTTTAAAAATCTTGTTACCCCCTTCATTTCCAAACCCACAAGTATAAATTCTTGTGATTCCAATCCTTCTAATTTCCCTTTCTGATATGTGTCTTCTGTCTTCACCTAGAGAAAATTGTTTTTAAGTGCTCATATGCTTAGATTGAGCTTCATAATCTAAAATAACCTTCTTATTTTAATTATTCCTATAAATTTCTTTTAGTGTGAAATGTAGGATATTCAGGAATTAGATCATGGACATATTTGAGGGAGGTGGATGTTCTACATTTTAGGCTTTTGTGTACCTATCATCAGTCTACTCCTAATTTCCTCCTACCCATTTGAATTTTATCCCCCAAGATTTTATTTTATTTTTTTCTCATCGTGTTACTCTTTTGTTAGTGCATAATAATTATACAGAATATGGGTTTCATTTGTACATCGTATAACATACTTCAATTAATTTCCACTTTAACTCATTAGAATTCCTGGCATCCTGCATGCATCATTTGTTGGTAGAGTACTTGGTCCAATTACATTAGTTAGGGTTCTCTAGAGATCCAGCAACAAGAGGGCATACATGATGGGGAAAAAAGAGAGAAAGAAGGAAAGAAGAAAATAAACAAGAAAGGAAAGAAGGCAGGCAAGAAGGAAAAAATCAGACAGAGGATAGAGATTTCTTAAAGGTGTTGGCTCACTTGACTATGGATGCTGAGGAGTTCTGTGACAGACTCTCTGAAAGCTGGAGAACCTGGAATACCAGAGGCACGGCTGAAGCCACGCCCCAAAATCCCATAACCAGGGAAGTCAATGTCATACTTTTCAGTTTGAGGCTGAAGGCCTGACATGCTGGGGTGCAGTAAGTGTAAGTTTCAGAGTCCAAAGTCTGAACAATCTGGAATTATGATACCCAGAAACAGGAGAGTGATGTCTCTGGTCAGAATGGAGAAGGATTTTGCTTTCCTTCTGCCATTCTGTTCCATCTGGGCCCTTGGTCTACTGGATACTGCTTACCCAGATTGAGTGCAAATTTTTCCCATGTAGTCCACTGACTCACCTGCCAATCTCCAGAAACATTCTTAAAAGCACACCCAGAAATAATAATCTACCAGCCCTCCAGGCATTCCTTAATCAAATCAACTTGACACCTAAAGTTTGCTGATCACACCAAGGCTGAATCAAAATTTGGCAATATGTGAAGCCTTTAGGTAGATTTTATGTTCAGCTGGGAAATTTTGGTACCATAAGCTTTCTTTCTTCCCAAAGATATACCCTTTGGAATGAGTTTTCTTCATCCTTATTTTTGTTCCATTTGAGAGTTATGTTGTGATCCAGAATACATTCACTTCATGTTTAATTAATTCTGAGCTTATAGTGTGTCTTCACCTTAGAAGCTACAGAGAACTTTTATCTTAGTTTATAGAAATACCTTTCCTTTTAACTTACAAGAATGAGTATGAACAATTTAAAATGTATGAGTCTCTCTGGATTTAAGTTATAATTTGTTTTCTTAAATTGAGAAAATAAATGGGATATCAGGGATCTGTTTTCACAGAGTCTACCAAAAGAAAACAATGCATATTTAAATTGCAACTGCAAGATTTGTTTCACTTTCACAATAGGTAACTGTCTTAAAATAAATCATCATTTTGTACTGAAGGTTGAGGTACTAAAACACACCCATTTAAAATGAGATCATAATAGTCTCAAGAGCTGCATCTTATCACACTCACCTCTCACCAAAAAAAAGTATTGTGTACAGATGGCAGCAGTGATATGGTTGAGGCATGTTGAGAGTAATTGTTAAGATGCTGTTGGGGGCTACAGCTTTATAGCAGCTGCAGTCCTTTCTTGGTGAGCTTGGTTTTAAAATGATTTCTCCTCTATTCAGATAGACTTTCTTTTCTGAAAGTCTCCAAAGACTTTTTTTTATTATTCTACCTTTTCAATGACTTTCCATAAAATAATACAAGATGTGATTCTGGCTTTTAATACGTAACGTTTAAAGTAGTTATCAATGATACATTAGTCACTCCATCCAGTGCCCCTGTGAGGGGGTGAGTGAATAATTACAGGTGACTTTCAGAAAAGGAAGATCTAGTGTAGCCTTGAAGGATTCTAAGTATGGTGTGTTTTGTCTGATGGGTGAGTAAGCATGGAGTCATTAGTGTGACATTTGAGAGATTATCTGAATTCGTAACTAAAATCAACCCAGTTTTCTTTGCCAAGATAATGAACTACTTTTCTCACCTGTGATACTGGATTTTATATTTTTCTCATCTTATTTGAAAGTATATCACGTATTGATTTTATTTTCTTCAAGAAAGGGCACAGAGTAAGCTATCAGAAGCAACAACGTTTAATTAAAAAAAATAGCTTCAAAGCCAGGAAAGAAGAAAGGGAAAGAAAGAAAGAAAGAAAGAAAGAAAGAAAGAAAGAAAGAAAAGAAAGAAAGAAAAGAAAAGAAAAGAAAAGGAGGGATTCCTATTTCCTTTTTCATGGCTATCTTGAAAGAAGCATCATTTCTAAGAAATTCTAAATGTTTAAACCAGGTTTATAAAACTGAACTGCACCTTTAATGAATCATATATCCTTATTGGTTACTACTCTAAATCTGTCCAACTCTTAGATCGTTGACAGTGCATGTAAAGATGCTTGCTATCTTTGCATCTCCGTATAGTCTCTATGCAGGATGTGATTAACATGTTTATGATATTCAATTTTTTTGTTTTCTAGTGTATTTAAAAATCTATTTTTCTCTTTCTTCCTTAAGAGAATGGGAAAGATGATGTCTTTACACCACACAAATGGGAAAAAAAAGTTGTTCTCTGCTTTAGATATTCCTTCTCTTTGAGCCACATTCAAGAAAGAAGCAATTTAGATGGTAGGGATTGAGTGCTCAGGATGAACTCCTCTGCCAATATCTTTTTGCTGTTGCTTGTGCAATGCACAAAAAGAATGATGAGACATAGTCCCCCCCCCCCCGCCAATTTAATGCATTGTTCTGTTTTTTTCCATTGTCATTGATTTCAGCCTCTTAACTTAATTTCTTCTCCCTCTGGAATATCTCTCCCATTTCCTCTTCTTTAGAATTTTCTCTAATTATTCAACTAACATAAGACCCCATAATAATCTTTCATTTTCACCAAACTAATTATTCTTCTTTCTTAGATGTGAAAAAACTAGATAGGTATAAAAATACACAGCAATTCAGTTATGACTATTCACTTGTCATTATTTTCCTTATGTTTCTAGATATAATGTTTATATTTTCAATGCCCTTCTTTAATTTTATCTTCAAGTTCTGTAGAAATAATTATTACTATGTCATTTTTATTCTAAGTATCTATGGCCAAAATCTGTTTCATAATAAATTTGACTAGTCCACTAACCTCAACAGTCCTTGAGCACCAGTTTGGTTAGGTGCTAGAAGCAAAATGGTGGTGATTATATTTAATATACAATAGAATCAATATTGCATCCATCTAAGCTTCTTTATTATATCAGCACTTGTGTGGAACTGAAGTTCTCTGTTAAAAGATCCTGCAGGCTGCTGAACTTTGGCTGACTAGAGCATTGAGATTGTGGTGAGAGGGAAGTTGTAAGTCAAAATCCAACATGTTGGCCTATCTTAGACCTTTCAGTAGCCATTGGGTTGGGATTTTGTATCTGATCTAACATTCTTGGGACTAGTAGGCAAACCTCCAGGAAATGCATTGCTAAACTTAGCAAACCTGTAGCCCCCACTGACCCTAAGGCTATGAGTGCTAGGAGAGAGCATCTGAAACTAATACAAGAGATCCTCCCACTTTCGCTGCTTCTTGTCTGATGCCCCCACCAATGTATTTCTTCACTGTATTGATCTACGACCTTTTTTTGTTCTGTGGCTATAAAAGTTCATATAAACGTGTCTACAGCAGAACATCCTATTCTGAATAGCTTAAATCCATGTTCACAGTCCACGTGACCTCTTATGTGGCTCAGAATAAAGTATTTTCTTATTTCCTTTAAGGTAGAGTTGCTGTTTTATGTTGACACCTGAATGTAAACCTCCTCCGTGGAAGGCAAACAAATGGTCAACAGCTGCAAAAAACTGAATTGTGTTACTAAAAATTGCATCATTTTTTAGGGGAGGAGTAACAACATTACCAACTACCCTTTCAGAATTTCTCTGAACTATATTGCACAGGACAACAAAAAAACTGACAGGAGGAATCTTTAACATTTAAAGGATATTCATAAGACTGGGCTTCTCAACCAACAAAAACTCTTGTTCATATAATTTCATTCACTCACTTATTCATTCAACAAATATTTATTGGGTTACTAGAAGGTGCCAGGACATTGTAATAGAGAAAAAGGCATTTTTTTCTCATGTATATATAGAATGTAGGTCAAGATATGAATGTATAATCAAAACCCAAGGTATCAACACTGCCACAGTGTTGTATACAAGGAACAGTGTGACACAAGGATGGAGCCAATTGTTCATGATTCAAGGGAGAGTTGAATTGGACAATACCTGAGACACTCGACTATTTCTGAAGCTGCTGAGTGACCTTGGATAAGGTCTAGTACATTTTTGGATTTTAGTTATCTCATGTTTGAATCCGATAAGAGGAGTGATAGCTAAATTCATCAAGCACTTCCTATGTGGCAAATGCTATTCTAAAAATCTTGCATACACAATACACAATAGCTAAATTATGGATGCAACCCAGGTGCCCATCATTAGAAGAATGGGTTATTAAATTGTGGGATATACATATACAGTGAAGTTCTATTCAGCCATTAAGAAAGAATGAAATTGTGGAGTTTTCTGGTAAATGGATGGAAATGGAGAATGTCATGCTATGAAATTAGCCAAGCTCAGAAACTTGGACATTCCAATGCTTTCTCTCATATGCAGAAACTAGAGCAAAATAAAGGAAGAGAGGAGGGAAAGATAAGATTATATAAAGAACCAATCAAAACAAATTAATAATCAAGCAAGAGAAAGTCTAGTAGAGTAAAAGAAGGAGAAGGGGAGAGAGCAGAAAGGATGGGAAGGAAACAGGGGAGGATCATGAATAGAAATTGGTTACAATTCATGTATGAGTTTAACGAGATGAACCCAACTGTTTTGTATAACCATTAAGTTCTAAATAAAAAAAAACTTAGCATACATTATTTTTTCAAAGCAATCTATCACATAAGTACTATTAATATGCTATTTTCATCTATGCAAAACTGAAACCCAGAGAAGTTAAGTAATTTCGGCACATACATTTACCCCATTAATAAGTGCTAGAGATGAGATAATGTTACTCTTTCTTCTAAGAGACCTAAGTGAAAACTCTAGCAGTAAAAACTTCCACATCCATTCACTGAGAAAGCAGTAAAAGAAAATTTTTTTGAGTTTAATATAAAATACTCTGGAGTTTCTGTGCCGTGAATTTATTGTTCATATATTTTTAAAAGGCTGCTTTCAATGCACTTATGCTTTGTTTCCATGGCACCCATGAACTGGGCACTATATCCCTATAGTGTACTTTTCTAAAATCTGATGCTTAAATTCTTTCAGACTTCTGACATGGGTGTTAGAGCATAGGGAAGAATGACTAAATGGAGAGTGAGTAGAACTGCAGTATGGATACTCATTGTAGGATGTTTGGGACCCTAAACTATTTTTGAAGCTCTTCCTGAGTTAGTTGGTGTGATTGCTTCTAAAATCATAAACTCACCACACAAAGTAGAGTTCCTTTCAAGTGTTCCCACAGCACCATTACCTTCTCTCTCCTGGAGATTATTTGCTGCCAAGACCTACACACATAGACACAAAACTAACCTTAGCACTGATGGGAAATATGAGTCAAGGTCCATTTCTTCCCATAAATTTTACTCAACTGCAATAATATTTCTCATTTCCTATTTCTGAAAAATGAGCATATTCTCAAATACTTCATGATGCTTCTGAAGAACAATTAAGTTTTCGTAAACTCATTCAAATAAGTGGCACATTTAATCTTCCCGACCCTCTGTTCAGAGAGTAAAGAATGAGAAGCACTCACCACTTAGCTGATGGTTCCATTGGGATTGCACTGATATAACTATTGAAACCAAGTCAGTTTTGATATTTTTAGTGTATTTTACTTGTTTTAAAAACATTCTAAGGAATTCATAAATGAGAGATTTGTAGATGCATTAATAAATATCAATATTATAAGAGTAAGTTTTATAAGTTTTAAGGGAAAATTTCTTTTCACTATGTAAGCTTCTACTTGCTAATCTAGTTGAGATTAAAAAGAAATCATTAAGGATCAAGCATTTTAATTATGTCATCACCTGAGTTTAATGATGCCATCACCTGAATTTCTACCTTTTTCTCTGCAGAAAATATAAAAAGAAGTTGCCTGATATTATCATTTATCTGTATAGTACAAACACAATTAAGATATATAATTTGTCCAACATTAATCATTATTAAAATGAGAGAAATTTCAGAAAACCAGAAACATATAAAGCATATTTGAATTTGAGTATGCAACTACTTTGAACTTTGTATCTACTGAAATAACTATTTGAGTAATAAGAAGTCTCTTAGTTTTAGCATGACACATTTCAATGAGAAATTTTTAAGTAAGTAATATAATACCAATGCAAAAAAAAAAAGACATTATACAATGGGTTTTGGTGGGATTAATTGGAAATTGTAGTACATAATGTTTCAAAGTCTATAAAGTAAATATGATGATGCCATATATTTGTAATGTACTTTTGAGCCTCAAAAGGTATAAAGTATTTTATATGAATTTTATTTATGTTCTTTGAGAAAGTACTTAAGATAGGTAAGAAACAAATTCTGACAAGGCATTCAGTATCGGCATTGTAATATGTCATGCTCAAGTTCACGGTCAGCATGACCAAGATCTAGAATGAGCTAGTTCTTTCTTCTGATTTCACAATTGCCCTTTCTTGAATGAAGGCATGTTCATTCCCAAATAGGCTAATGAAACCATTAATTATCAAATGAAAACTCAAAGAACATTTTTCTTGAGTTATGATTGTTGAGTAGTTTTTGTTTTTGTTTTTTTTCTCCATGAATCCTTCAGGTCTATATTTATTTTTTATTTTACAGTCTAAACTCATCCCCTGATTCACCAAAGAAAAGCAACTCACCTGAAGGAAGAATTGTTAATTCTGAAAGGATACTTGGAGAAATGAACTGTCAGTTCATTTTCTTATAGCTAAATATAGAGTGTGTGGAAATCTAACATCTAAGTTCACCAGAAGCCCAATGAATTGTCACAAATGCATTATCAGTGAAAAGTAGATTATTTAACTTGCTTGCCTTAAAGTTGTTCTCAACTGGAAAATAAGGTCTATTATGTTACCTACCTCAGATAATCATATGAGAACTAAATAATTCATTAGGTAGAAAGACCTTATTAATGTTCCTGGCACACAATAAGCACTATGCCTTTTAGCAATCATTAACTATTATTAATGAATGTTACAATAATAGCAATTATTAACTGGTCCTTTATTTAGTCCAAGAATTTTGAAAATCATAAACATTTAAATAAACTTCCACTTTATTTTCTTTCAATGGACTTCACAATATCATTTTAAAGCCTGAGATTTTCAAAAGCAAAGATAAAGTTTATTAAGATTAAATAACCTCCAGGGTTGGAGTTCAGAAAAGAGGGTCACAGTTACAAATCTTGAGT
Organism: Aplodontia rufa; assembly: GCA_004027875.1. Classification (NCBI taxonomy): domain Eukaryota; kingdom Metazoa; phylum Chordata; class Mammalia; order Rodentia; family Aplodontiidae; genus Aplodontia; species Aplodontia rufa. The sequence continues at coordinate 24,892 of PVKS010000059.1, read as the reverse complement.
GTGTTTTGGACTTGGGTATTCTCAGACATTTTGACCCAGGAGCATCCTAGAAGTTTCAGACTAAGCACAGAGTGCTCTCTTCCTTCAGTAATTGGCACTTAGAGTAATAATTACATCAATCATGCTGTCAAGAAACATAGTATTTAGATCTAATGGGAAGAAAACAACTTATTAAGAAAAAAATTCTGTTAATAATGTTAATCTTCTATAATAAACCCCTGGGCATATATCAACAGAAATATAATTGTATTTCAGAGACTAAATCTTTTCCTCAATCCATGATTCTGTTATTTTCTTTCCCATCACAGTGAGTTCCCATTTTTCCAGAATTGACAATTTACTGTTGGCTCTTCACCTTGAAATGAAACATTTTTAAAAGGATATGCAGTTTAAATAGTAAATAGATGAATTAACAGATAATTTTGAAAGGAGGAAAGGAGAGAATGAAAGAAGGTAGGAAGAAGGGAAGGAGAAGAGAGGGAGGGAGAACTTTAGAATTCTACTAGTACCACGTAGTAGATAAAAACAAGAAGCTTTGAGCTACTAAAAGAATTAGAGAATTCATTTTGTGAATGGTCAAGTGCCACACAACTGAATCCCATACACACATTTATTGCTTAAGAACAGTTACAACTGGGGTGCAAATACCATTAAGAATCTTTACTCTTATCTTCTTAATGTGGAAAACAAGACTTACAATTTCCTAAACTTTATACTTCAGAATCAATCATCCCAAATCAATTGAATTACTCTTTCATCTTTCCATGAACATAATTCCCAAGGCAGGAATTTAGTAGTTCAGCTCAAGCCCCAGTGACCTTAGTGGAAGAGGAAGGACTGAGCACAGGAGCCTATCTAGTTTGGGTGAGTGATCTATTCTTGAGACAGTCACCTGTAGGCAGGGGTCTGGGTCACTGTCCAGTTGTTTGCTGCTCATCTCAACATGTGAAAGTCAGGAAGAACAGGTGTTACTTCTAGAAAAGGGTGCCAGACAGTACTACAGCAGTCCACTGAAATTCACCTGTGTGTTATCGTCATATGACTAAGACTTACTGGGTATTCTCTGTGTGTCACACAGTATTCTAGGTGGTATGGATGCAAAAATGAAAAAACAGCACACTGAACCCACAGAGAGCTTGCATTATTTACCTATGTTTTAAACAGAGAGGGACAGTGAGAGAGAAATAATCAATTTTAATTAGTTTTTCACGTGGCTTCTTCACCTACATCCAGAGAAATTAAATTATCCAAATTTTTTAAAAGAAAACTGAACCTAAAATTAATTCTTATACTGTTGAATCTGATCACAGTAAGAGATTTGACTTGAGTGCTGTTCATGGTTGGTCAAAGACTCAATGTCCGCTAAGAATTCCCATATTTCAATTAGAGTCCTGTCCATCCCCCTTTTCCCTTAGTTGACTTTTTTTCTAGTTGTTCCTCAAAGAAGCACTCTATTTTTTAAGCTCACACTTTTATTTAATTATTCATTTTTATTGGTTCTTTTTTTAAAGGTATATGTGACAGAAGATTATACAAAGGCAGAAGTATAAAAGCACAGAGTTCAACTTATTCTAATTCAGTCTCCAGTTTTTCCCCTTCCCCTCCTTTCTTCTCACCCCCTGTTCTTTTTAGATATAATTGACAATAGGATAAACATTGACATTTTTTAAAAAGTACACAAAATAATTTATTCTAATTCAGTCCCCAGCATCCCCCCACCACGTTCTCTTCCCTCTATTCTACTGGTCTTTCTGTTATTTTCTAGTAGTTTTATTTATTTATTTATTTATTTTTGGTCTAGTGACTCACTCACTGATACACATGTTGATGAGATTCACTATATGTTCATGTATGAACATGAGAAAGTTGAGTTTGATTCCTTCCACAAACTTTCCCTATTTCATTTCTCCTGCCTCCATTTACTTCCCCTTTGTCTGTTCCTCTGCTGTTTCCCTTATTTTGGATTAGCTTCCACATATTGGAGAGAACATTTGACCTTTGGTATTTTCAGACTGGCTTATTTCACTTAGTGTGATAACCTCTAGTTCCATCCATTTGCCAGCAAATGACATTAAGTCATTCTTCTGTGGCTTAGTAATACTCCATTGTGTGTATATGCCATATTTCTTTATCTATTCCTCATTTGAAGGGCACTTAGGTTGGTTCCATAGCTTAGTTATTGTGAATTGTGCTGCTATGAATATTGACGTATAGCTGTAGTTTGCTGACTTTAGATCCTTTGACTATATACCAAGGAGTGGGATAGCTAGGTTAAATGGTGAATCCATTCCTAGTTTTTTGAAGAATCTCCATTCTTCTTTCTAAAGTGGTTGTGCCAGTTTACAGATGATGTATAAGTGTACATTTGCCCCACTTCCTCACCAACATTTATTGCAACATTGAGACACAATTTAGTAAGACTCCTTGAGATGGTGAATCTGACCTTGCATTGTGGGAGGTCTTGCATACCATGCCAGGGCCAAAACCTGATGGGCTTTGGCTTAGTTTCCCTCAGGAAGCAAAGAGAGGCCTAGAGGAGCATTCAACAGGTTGGTAGAGTGGAATGTCAGTTAGGATACCAGTTGTCCGGTTTCAGTTACCATGAAAAGAAATTAAAATCACTGGTCGTGGTGAACAGAGTGTGATCTGCCAGGCCTGGAGAGATATCATGTTGTCCAGCAGCGTGCAATGCACTGGGATGTAACAGGCATTGGAGATATTACTCATTCAGTGAAAGAACTGAGATGAAGCCTCAGGTTGGTCAGAAGGATTTGAGACTATAAGCATCTGGACAAAGTTGATTTCTTACAGAGGGCACATGGACATCCAGTGCCTACATTGCTATCTGTAAAAATCTGAAGTCTGAGTAAAAGGAAAACAAACAATGTTTTTAGCTAACTTCATTAACACTATATTTACATGCTTAAGAACATTTGCCATTATGAGCAAAAATTTTTAAAGTGAGTTTTGGACGTGAGGCGTACCAGAAGTCCCTGCAGCCGTGGTGTTGTGCTGTGGGGAAAGGAGACGGATTTGTAAACCCCGGAGCCAGGTTCTGCCTACCCGAGGCTGCTGCTGTGCGGAGACCCCTGGGTGAAGCCATGTCTGACCATCACCATGTCTGACCAGGAGGCAAAACCTTCTACCAAGGACTTGGGGGATAAGAAAGAATAAGAATACATTAAACTCAAAGTCATGGGACAGGATAGTAGTGAAATTCACTTCAAAGTGAAAATGACAACACATCTCAAAAAACTCAAAGAATCATACTGTCAAAGACAGGGAGTTCCAATGAATACACTCAGGTTTCTCTTTGAAGGTCAGAGAATTGCTGATAATCATACTCCAAAAGAACTGGGAATGAAGGAAGAAGATATGATTGAAGATTATCAGGAACAAACGGGGGTCATTCAACGGTTTAGATATTCTTTTTATTTTTTTTCTTTTCCCTCAATCCTTTTTTATTTTTTAAAATAGTTCTTTTGTAATGTGATGTTCAAAACTGAATTGAAAACTAGCACCCATCTCTTTAAATCATCTGGTAATTTGAATTCTAGTGCTCATTATTCCTTAACCTTTGTTTTCATTGTGCTGATTTTTGGGTGATCAAACCTCAGCTCCCTTTATATTGCCCTCTCCTTTTAAAAAATTATACATGTATACAGAGAGGCAACCTTTTTCAGGACTGTGCATTTTCAGGCTTACGGTGGTCAATAAGATACACCAATGTGAGCATCTATAATGACTTTCCAATTGGCCCTGAAGTTCTAGCATATGATTGCTTCACTCCTGGACTGTGACTTTCAGTGGGAGATGGAAGTTTTTCAGAGAACTGAACTGTGGGAAAATGACCTTTCCCTAACTTGATGCTACTTTTAATATCTGAGGATCTGGACCAAAGAGGAATATCGGCTTTGGAGTCAAGAAGACAGACATGGTGAGAGTAATGACTAATTCCAAAGATGACTTCACTGAAGACAAAGCATTTTAAGATTAAAAAAAATATAAAAAACCTTGTCAGAAGATTCCAGAAAAGTTCTAATTTTCATTAGCAGTTAATAAAGTTATTCATGCAGAAGTGTATACAACAGAACACTGCTCCTTTGATTTTATCTGTACTTTTAGCCTGGGATATGGGTTTTAAATGGACATTGTCTGTACCAGCTTCATTAAAATAAACAATATTTGTAAAAAACGTAAAAAAAGTGAGTTTTTAAGAATGCATTGAACAAGCCATTGATATTCTTGTTTAATTAGTGACTTTGAACATTTCCTGAAAATAATGTAATCTTGGAAGTAACTGACAAATCAATTACACGACACAGTGGAAATATAAAATAAAAAGTACGAAAGAGCCAAATATGGCCACTGTTCAGTTTGAAATGGTCTGAAGTTTATAGTAGATGCTAATAAAGATGGATTATGTCATATTTTTGTCAAATATCATCTTTGGTGGTTTATGATAAGCATATAATACAAGGGACACTCATTGGCCTTTAAAAAGAAACTGATAAAAAGTATTACAATGGAAAAATTATTTTAGATTTGAGTGACAACATTTCCATTTGTGAATCTAATATACTTTAACACTACTTCTTATTATGCTAAATGAGAAAGAAAGGGAAACTTTTGGATCACCTGACCTTTTGCACACAGAACATACTCAATAAATTGATTTAATTGATTGCCCTGAGTTCTATAACAAGAAACTAGCTAGATATGCTGGGTTCTTCTTGACCCAAACATCTCTGATAGTGAAACCTTTTCGCATGGTGGTCTGTATTTCTTCATTCTGCATGTAGCCAAAAGATTGATTGTTTCCTCAAAGTAATCATCAGTGAGACTCATGAAGTATGTGTAGCTCTCTGTGGTATTGCTGTGTTTTGCTGTAAGCAAAACTCTGTAAAATAAACACAATTTTCATTGCATTAGAGATGAGGTTGTCACCGTCATTCTAGTTCATATACAGTTGATATTAAAAATAGGGTTTTTCACAAGGTAAGCAACAGGGAAATTACATTTCCTAGATTCAGATCCCCTGCACAATTTCCAAGTGATGTAGCATCAAGAAGTTTGATTTTATGACAATGTGTTTACAAATATATTAAGGGTGGAATTTTCAGCACCCTGAATGGGAATTGAGATTCTGTTCTTGCTTATCATAACAGTGGATTTTGTCTACAGTTGGCTCTGGGTAATATAAGGAAAATGAGCCCAGTGTTTATTTTTGTTCCTCTTTGGTTTAAAACCATAGGCCCCCATACAAAAACCTATTTGGATGATATTTTAAGTGCCAAAAGGACACATTAATTAAATGTTACCCAATGAATGTTCCAGAAAGGATGTCATTCAAACAAAAGGCTTCAATAAGGAGTCATTTTTGAATACTGAGAAGCCCCAAATGAAATACAATATAAATTACAGCAGCTCATCAAAACCAACATATACCTCACAAACCATTCAACAATTCTCCATCTCATAGTCTGAAATTAAAATCCATATGATTTTCTCTAAGGTCTAGTCCCAGCTGTCTTATATTTTTGATGAGTAAACATTACTGAGATATTACTTTATGTAACTTTCTCTTCCTATGTTTTATGCAATTCTGGTTTATTGTAAGCTTTTTTGCACTTGGCAACACATAATATATAAGAATTAGTTCAAATATAAGATTTTCTTAAAAGACAAAAATTAAGATTAGTCTGTGCACAGTGGCATACACCTGTAATTCCACAAACTCAGGAGGCTGAGGCCACAGGATCATAAGTTTCAGGACCACCTGGGCAATTTAGTGAGCCACTGTTTCAAAATAAAAAATAAAAAGGGCTAGGGATATAATCTCAGTGGTACAGGATCCATGGGTTCAACCTAAGCACTGAAATAAATAAATAATAAAACATTTAAGGTCATTTACAGGTATTCTTCCATCAGAACATTTCTTGAAATACTTTGAGTAAAAAGAAAATCATGAAGCAGTTTTAAGAACATTTGCTAAAGGTTATGATGCTTCCAGAGCTAACTGATAGCTTACTTATAGACAGTTTTCCTGAGCTAACGCAGATTTTAGAGAAAATAATAATCTCTTTGCTTGTTTCAATTTTACCTTAGATTTAGTTTAATTTAAATTGATATTGTTTTTGTTTTATCCTTCAGAGTCCATTTCCTAATTTGTACTGTCTGGGGTCTATATCATTAGTCAGTGAAAAGAGAATCAAAGTAAGATGTGTGTCTTCTACCTTAAAATTGCAAATAGTTTTTTTTTTCCCTAACTCACTTAATTTTGCTACAATTGCAGGGAAAAAAAAGATGGAAAACTACCAGGAAATGTGTCAGCAAAAGGCAGGTTCTATCCAATTTGAAATTAAAACTTCAATTTGTAGCACTGGCAGTTTATTTGGAGAAATTGTTGTGTGTTTAGGACTAACTTGTAGCGCTGGGCAGGAGAGAGAGGACAGGTGAAGAATTTTGAAGGAAGTGCAAGGCTTTGAAATGAGTGAAGGTAAAGAATTAATCCGTAAACAAGTAGAAAAGAATTTAGCTAAATAGGCTGAAGAGTAATAAATGTGTCTCATATCTTGAGGAATAATTCTTTTTGGGATATTCTTTATTTAACTTGGTGTCCATAGCCCCGAGTTATGGTTTTTCTTCCTTTATAACTAGAAGCAATATAATTAGTATTGCTTGTTATTTTTCTCTTGAACTACTGAGACTTGGGTTTATATATTTGTACTTGTACTGGTCGTATAATTTTGGGCAAGTGAGCAAATCTCCTTAATGCTCACATTTCACTTTGGGAAATAGAAGCTAAGATATTCACCTTGCAAGGATATTGGAAGGAAGAGAAGTAAAATATATTAAGTGCTGAGCGCATCTAAGTCTAATAAAAGTAATTGTACAGCGAATACAGCTGCTCTGGAGGATAAGACTGGAGGGAGCTCTGAGACCAGCCTGAGGGTGGAATCTTCACAGCCCCTAATGTGCAGCTCAAACAGGAATAGTTGATTGTTGGCAAGAGCCTGCATCTGGTTGAGAGAATAGATGGGCAAAGGGTGCTGGCCTGGGGTCAAGGGTTATATGCATTGGTGTCACTAACCTATGCCTGGAGAGCCAACAATGAGAGATGTAAGAGGCCTAGGAAAGCTGAGTTACAGCCGAGGGCACAGGCAGCCAAGGAGAAAGGCCAGCCTTTAGAGTAGATTGAGTACATATCAACAGGGGGCCAAAGGCTAATGGCAAACACAAATTGACCAGGGTCAGCAAAGGCAGAGCATTGCAAAATTAGCAGTAAACCTTGCCCTACTAGAAAAACAAACTTCCATGAAAAAATAAGGATGATCTAACATGCCCTGAAAGGACCTCTATCATCTTCCCCCAGCATACCTTGATAGTCTCATCATAAGGCATTCCTTCCTCCCTTCCTGAGTTCCAATCACATAAACTTTCCACTTTCCATGTGAAACTTAAACTTTAAGCATCGCATATCTATGTTTTCCATCTTTTCCTTTTTTCTTCTCCTCTTCTTTTTTTTGGGGGGGAAGGGAGAAAGAGAGAATCAATTTTATTCATTTTTTTCATCTTTTTGATTTTTGTTTTTCCAACACAGTTTTGAATGTGCTGCTGCGGTCTGAACCCGGGTCTTGTATTTAAGGCTTTTTGTCCAGGCAGCACTTACACATGCCTACTCAACTTTAGATCACAATTTAATGCTTTTTTTGGGGTAATTCTGTGCTTATACGCCTAGTCCTTCCAATACAATATTTGAAACCGTGTACTTCTCCATATTTTCAATAATAGTTACTTAACTATATAATTAATCATTTAAAGTTTTTAACTTACTTCTTGAAGAGAGGGATTTTTGTCTTATTCAGTCAGATCTTATATCATTAGTGCTTAGCATGGCATCTTGTAGAACATGAAAATTTAATCAGTATTTTTGTTAAGTGATTGAATAATAATCAGACAGACTAGAAAACCTTAAGTCTAAGACTAAATGCCTTAGCAGCAGCAACAGCTGAGGAACAGGGAAATCCATTACCTGGGACAAGAGAAAAGGGAAAGCAGTGTCAATGGGAAATGGAACAGAATCAGTCCACACACAGTTAGGAGTATATCAATCCAATGGTGACAGACTTTCAAGTTCAAAAATCCTGCAATAGGCCTAAATTGAGGAAATTCCGTGCATGGGTTTTTCTTCTGATGTCCTGATTCTTTTCAACTAGTATAGCCTGGTGATTGCCAAACTCTGACTCAAATAAATTTTAGTTCTCATGAAAACAGGCACTGAAGCTTTCAATCTTATCATTGGTAATAATGATGCTTAATATTACTACAGGTATTAAGAAATTTCATATATTTTCTCATTTACTACTATTAATCCTCTGAAGTTAATATCTGAATTTTGCAGATGAGGACATTGACGTTCAAAGGGATTAAGTAATTTGTCTGAAGTTATATACTGTTGTCTGAAACTTGAACCCAATCACAGGTTAACGCAAATTTGTATTCTTAATCCTTATGCTGTGCTAGACATGTTATAACTAGAACAGGACTGATTTTGCTACCTTATAGTAACAAAATGTTATCAAATGTGAACTTTTTTTATGTGCCAGAAAGATTGTCTTACAAAAGTCTATTTAGCATATTTAGCAATTGAGGATAATATCTATGTGATGTTTCCTTATTTCTATTATATTTTTAGGTAAACAAAGGGAAAGAAAGCAAATAAACAGTTTGAAATAGCCACTATACCTTGACAGGAAATAGTATCAATACATTTGGAGTCAAACTGACATTAACAAACTGCAATAAAACATGCCCAACGGAGAGACTAAACCTAGAAAAGAAAATATGCCCCCTAAATTTGAAGCATGTTATTTATATGTAATTTTTTTTCTGTTTGTGTGCCTGTATTTTTGGTCTACATTCTTTCACATTAACTACATTTCATCTTTAATTTAGTTTAGATATTTTTCAGATATCTTCCTGTACCTCTTCCTTGAATAAAGTTTTCCAGTCGAGCTTCATGTTTATATTTTTAACTGCTCTCCAATGCCCATTTGCTCTTCAGCTTGCTGCCATGAATTGAAGGTATAGGAAGCTCTCACCAGCAAACCAGATGTTGGTGTCATGCTCCTGGTCCTTCAGAACTGTGAGCCAAAACCTTCTTCTTTTATAAATTATTCAGTCTCAGGTATCTGTTCTATTAACAGAAAAGGGGCTAAGATAGCTAATAATTTTTTTTCCCTTACAATTACATGGCTTTCAAAAAGACTGTGGTTTGCCTTTATTTCTAATTTATGAAAAATGGTAAAATAAATAAACCTTACAACTTTGAAATAGACAAAGGTGAATGAGTTTATTGCTAGAATATTCCACTCTTTTATACTCATCAATATTTAATAGCTGTTTTAATGGGAAAATTTACATAAAGTAGTATGCACAAATTCTAAGTGAACTTTGACTTCTGACAAATGTATATACTCATGTAACGTACATGCCTATTAGTATAAATCCATCACCCTCAAAAGTTCCTTTCTCCACGTTTTTCCATCAATATTCTCTGTATTCCAAACACTTTGATGAAATTTTGTTATCATTTCCTTATTCTAGACATTAAGTAAATGTAGTCCCACAACAAGGACTTTTCTAAGTCTAACTTGCTTCATGCAGCATATCTAAAAGTAACTCATGTTGTTGCATATAGCAATAATTGTTTAATTTTATTGTTGAATGACATTCAATTTTATTTGTATCATAATTTTTTTTCCATTCTGCCAATGTTGAGGTATGGATTGTTTCCAATTGGAACTATTAAAATAATAAGGCTTTTATAAACATTCTTGTGTAAAATTTTCAAAAAATACACATTTGAATTGAATCAATATTTAGATATAAAATCAGTGGATCTTGGAATACATATACATACAGCTTCATAAGAACCTACCAAAACAATTTTTTAAGAGAGAGAGAGAAGGAGAGAGAGAATCAATTTTTTTCATCCGATTTTTTTTTCTGATACTTAGTCATGTATAGAATGCTTGGGTTTGAACCTGGGTCCTCCCACATGCCAGACAAGCACTCTAATCACTGAGCCACCACTTCAGCCCCTACAAAAATATTTTTGATTCCCACCAGCATTGTATGAGTGTTCTGATGACACACATTGTTGGCAACACTTGGTCTTTTCAGTTCTTTAATTTTCATCATTCTAGTAGATGTTTGGGGATATTTATTTTGACTTATATGTGCATTTCTCTGGATTATAATGTGAAGGCCTTTTGGTGTGCATAATGAGTGGTTGTTGACCTTCCTTTTAAGGTGTCTACTTTGGTCATTTTTCCTTTATCATTTTTTTCTTCTTTTTCTAGTTATATTGTCATTTTATTATGGAATTTCAGGAGTTATCTCTATAATCTAAACCCAAATCCTTTGCTATACATATATGTATTTTGCAAATATTTTCTCCCAGTCTTTGACTTGCTTATTCATTTCCTAATGCATTTTGATGGATATAGTTTTACTTGTTGAGAAATTATTAAGTTACTTTTCCTTTATCTTTCCTTTATGTACTATTTACACAATCTGCTTACTTGTAGTTAGGAAAGTTACTCTCCTTGTAATTTTTCTAAGATCTTTATCAGTTTAGCTTTTCTTCAGTTTTTTAGCTTGAATGTTACACTCTGCAATGCGCTGCATGGACAACCAATGGTTGCTCTTTGTATTCCAGTTATTATCAATTAACATAATGGCCCTGACTCCTACAACTATTTGACTCCAGTTTTGTCTTTCACCATTCTAGTGTAGAGGGGAAGGTTTTATATAAAAAACTATGTGTGACTTAGAATCTAATCATACAGGAGAAGCTACCCTTAATATTTAACTTGGAATTGCTTATGAGGATATAGGAGGAGCTAGAAGAACAAAAGCATTTACCAGAAAGTCAGTAACTATGGAAGCAGAGTCAGAAGAGCTCCTGAGATTCCTGCTGTTGGATACAAGAAACTAAGACCTGCCCCACTGGTCTCTACTACTGCCTGCTGCCCCCAAATGCCAATCCTGCTCCATGGCTGCCGGAGGTGAACTTGAAACTGCAAAGGTGGAGGAAGTCACTCTTCTCTTCCTCCTATCTTCCAGTCTCCCACCTATGCCTCTCATTGACAGAACCAAAACAGAAATTAATTTTTAATGGAGTGTGGGAATTACAGTCTGTGTGTTTCTAGCCCTTGAAATACAGAGAAGAGCACATAAACACAGACAATAATCTAAAAGAACAGAAACAATTGACCAGCAGGAAGGTACCAGGTTCTGTCTCATTAGATCCCTTTTTGGGTTGAAGGACTTCAAGTCTACATTATTGTGCTGATGTAGATGACTGGTAAATAGCTGATATTTGTTTGAGGACTTTTCAGCCTTCCCTAAGATTTTCTGCAGCCTCTTTAATGTCATGAACCAAGCAAAACTCTCAGTAAAATACTATTCTTATCCTTACTCCTCCCACAAAATAGAAATCAGGACATAAAGTGAGAGCCATCTGCTGAGGAAGTCCTGAGTAAGCAGGTTCCCAAGGTCCACACTCATCTATATTCACAGCTCGGGGTTTCTCTGGGGTTTGAGGTCATTGAGCTGCTGACTGGAGCAGGCCTACTGCCTGATGTGGTCAGAAAATGTTTGTTGAGTCGAAAAAGTGTACTATAAAGAACACTCCCATATAATTGCACCAAATGAGAAAAACCATAAGAACAAATTAATTAAAAACATCCTGGGGAGGAAGTGCACTCCAGGATGGTGGCATAAGGCTGTGCAAACTATTCCCAGAAAAATAACCACGACAGGTAGAGATTAAAAGCAAAACCAAAACAAATCTCAGGAAATTGTCTTAAGTAAATGAACACTTATTTATTCCAGAAAATCTGTGGAATTTTGAAAGTGAGGGAATCTGAGACACATGAGCCATGATGACCTCCTCTCCACTCCAGCCCAACATGTTGGATGTCTTAGAGCATTTACGGCTCAAAACATGAGTATCATAAGGGGTCTGAGTTTATTTGGAACAAAGTGCTGGAAAGATCTAGCCTAAAGGCACTGTGAATTAAATGGAGGGTTTGGCTGAGTAGAACCTTTGTAGGTATAAGCAAGCCCCAAAGTCTGGCCTCAAAAACTACCACAAAAAGGCCAAACACTACCTTAAGCAGACTGTGGAACAGTGCATGGTTCATGGAATTGTTGAGAAAGACCAATCATAGCAATTAGTGAAGGCTAATATCTGAATATGATACCAATATAAAGACAGCAACCAGAAATTTATAGGCAGGTGAGAAAGATCAGGGAAAATCAAAGAGTTCAGATAAAATCACTGTCAACCCTGGGATGGGAGGATAGTATCAACGTATGTGCCAAGGATATGCCTCCTAAATACTGCAGGAGGGAAAGATTTCGGTGTACAGAACCCTAGAACAAATGAAGCAATAACTGACAGAACTAAAGGAAGAAATAGATAATTCAAATATAATAGTTGGATACTCAATATCTCATTTTCAATGATGGATGGAACAAGTAGGCAGAAAATAGACACTGATATAAGACTTGAACAGCACTGTAGACCAACTAAACATAACACACATCTCTAGAACACTCCACTCAATAACAACAGAATACACATTAATCTCACACACATGTGGCACATTAGCCAGAATCATCTGCTGTTCCATAAATCAAGCTTCAGTATTTAAAGGGATTGAAATTAGAAATTTAGGGAGTTCAAAAATATGTGAAATTAACATTTCTAAGTAATCACTGGAGCAAATAAAAATTTACAAAAGACGTTAGAAAATAATGTGAGATAAATGAAAAGATTATTCAAGAAGAAAAACAAATCTAAGTAGATCAATAACACAATAATGAGGTTGAATCAATAATTTTAAAACTTCTCATTAAAAAAATCCTATGCCCATAGCCTTTACTGGTGAATTCTAACAAACATTTTAAAACTGGTGTCATTTTTTAAATGCCTCAAAACATGGAATAGAAATTCAGTTCTAATATATCTCACCAGGCAAGTAATACCCAATACAAAAACCATACACAGCAATTATAGGGAATAATACAGGCTCTAATGGTTAATCTGAATTGTCAACTTGATTATATTAAAGTACGGCTAACATTAAGAGGTGCTTAAGATTGAGAGTCTTCTGAGTGTGTCAATGAGGGTGTTTCTAGGAATGATTGGCATGTGGGATAGCAAACTGAAGCAGAACCCACCCTAAGTGTGGGCAGCCCTGTCCAATAGGTTGGAGGCCTGGATAGAATAAAAGCTGGAAGAACAAGGAAGCCGCAGCAGACGCAATCTGATTCTTCTTGAATAGGTTCTTGATTGCTTTTGTGATCTTCTGAGGAAATCAGAATCCAGCTCCTTCATTCTTCCGAAGTGGATTCTATATAGCGATTCTGCAGGGAGTTTCCAGTTCTTCAGTCTGAAATTGGATAACATTGTTGATACCTTTGTTCTGAGGCTTCAGCATCTTGGACTGCTCAGCTACTGGTTCCTCCAGCTCTCCAGCCTGGATGCAGCCACTGTGGGACTATCCCTCTGATTATGTAAGCAAACCAAATAAATCCTGTAAGAATATAAACATTGATTCTGTTCCTCTAGAGAACCCTGAATAACACACAGACTAATATTGAAAATGAATATAGGACCCATATCTTCAAAAACTTTCCAAGCTGGATCCAGCAAAATGTGTAGTATAATATGTAATAAGTAAGTGTAATTTATCACAGGAGTGAAAGGCTGTTAAATATGTAAAAAGCAGTCATTATTATTCCGTATTAATACAACGAAGAATAAAAACCACTTGGTTATCTCAGTATGTGCGGTGAATCTATTTGACAAGATTCCAACACCTTTTCATGAGAAGAAAACTTCAAACACTTGTATTAGGAGGGAAATTCTCAATTCAATAAAACACAAATATATATCCCTATAACTAACATCATCTTTAATGGTATGTTTTCTTCTTAAGAACAGAACAAGGTAATAATCTCTGCTCTTGCTGTTTCTATTCCATACTATATTGAAAGTACTAGACAGGAGAGTTAGATTAATGAACAGTCAGAAAATAAATGTAAGAAACCAATTTCATTTGTAATAGTATCAAAAACAATTCTAAAACACAGGGAAAACATTTTTTCTAAAGAAAACATTCTGAAAGTGATAAAATTGAAAGGAATTGGGAAACTGAATAAATAGAAATATACTGAATGTTCATGAATCAGAAGACAGCTTTTTAAAAAGGCAAGATTCCCCAGTCTGATCTTCAATCTCTGTGAATTTCATATAAAGATCTTAACTGACATCTTCACAATTTGATAAGCAGGTCCAACAATGTAAATGAAGATGCGAGCTACTCAGAACAGCAAAACAATCTTGAGAAAGAACAAAGTGGTAGGATTTACTCTTCTCAATTTCAAATCTTGTTAAAAAAAAAACTGCAGCAGTCAAAGATGTGTGATACTAGCATGAAGATAAACACATGGAATCAGGAAAAGAATTGAGTACACAGAAATAAACACTCACATTTATAGACAATTGATATTTGGCAATGGCATCAGTGACTCAAATGATAAAAGATTCGCCCCTCAAAAATTACCTGGGACAACTGGATATTCATATGCCAAAGAATGAAAACAGATCCAATCCACACACCATCCATAAAAAATAACTTAAAATGAATCTTATACCTTAATGTAACAGCTAAAATAATACAGTCCTAGAATAACATTTCAGAGTAAACTTTTATAACACAGCCAATGATTTCTAGATACAATTCCAAAAACAAAAATAGTAGAAGCAAATAGGTAAATTGGAATTCAACAAATTAAACATATTTTTAATTCAAAAGAGACAACCATGGACGTCCAAGACCACTCATAAAATGGGAGAAAATATTTGTTAGGTATGTATATCTGGTAAGAGGTTAATATCTAGACTACATAAAGAATTCTTATAATTCAAAACCACAAAAGACAAGTCAACTAAAAATGAGAAAAACTTTGAATAGACCTATGCCCAAAGGTAGGCAAATGCTCAAGAATCACCTGGAAAAATGTTTCAATATCTATCAGTCATGAACGAAACACAAACAAAAGCCACGAAGATACAGTAGGGGTGATAAAAACTGACAGGAAATGTGTTTTCTTGAATATAGAGAGATGATTACCCTCTTATTACTTCAATGCTTGTGGGATTGTAAAATTGTGTAGCCCACTCCTTAGACTAAAAATAGACTAACTACATGACCCTAACTATTTCATTGTTTTTAACATACCCCACTGAAAAGAAAATATATGTCCAAAAATTTGGTAACTTGATATGCTTTTGGGGGGATTCTTTATATATATATTACATTAGAATATACACTGACATGATTATACAAGCTTGGAGTATATCTTATTACAACTCAGGATTTCCCCTTCTCCTTCCTTACTCCCTATTCTGTTCTTTTGAGATATACTTGACAACAGAATAAACATTGACACTTCTATAAAAGCATGCAGCATAACATATTTTAATTCAGTCTCCAGTATTTCCCATCCCCCATTCTCTTCCCTCCACTCTACTGATCTTTTTGTTATTCACTGATAGTTTTCTTTTTTAGTTTAGTGACTTGTTGGCATACCTATTGGTGAGATTCACTATGATATATTCATATATGAGCATAGGAAATTTATCAACTTTCTCTATCTCATTCCTCCTTCCTCCATTGCTTCCTCTTGTATTTCTTTGCTCTTTTCTTTATTTTATGTTAGCATCCACATATCAAAGACAACATTCAACCTTTGTTTTGTTGGGACTGGCATATTTCACTTATATAAAACCAGCAAATAATATTAAGTCATTCTTCCTTCTGGCTGAGTAATACTCCATTGTGTGTATATGACACATTTTCTTTATCCATTCACCAGTTGAAGGACATTTTAGTTGATTCCATGGCTTAGCTATTATGAATTGTACTGTTATAAACACTGATGTGGCTGCACCACTATAGTATGCTGAATTTAGATCCTTTGAATATATACCAAGAAGTAGGATAGTTGGGTCAAGTGGTAGATCCATTCCTAGTTTTTTGAGGAATCTCCATATTGCCTTCCAGAGTGCTTATATTAATTTGCAGTCCCACCCAAAATGTATAGTTAGTACTTGAATATTCTTAGCAACACTATACTATACACAATTGCCAAAGTGTAGAAACATAGTGAAAGTCCATCAACTGATGAATGGAAATACAAATTGTGATACATGCACAAAAAGGAATATTATTTAGCAATAAGAAGGAAGTGAGTATTGATACATGCAACAAGATGGATGAGAACTTGAAAATACAATGCTAAGCGGCTGGAGCAGTGGCTCAGTGATTACGGTGCTTGCCTGGCATGTGCAAGTACGCGGATTCAAACCCTAGTATCCATGTACACAACTAAGTGTCAGAGCAAAGAAGGCTGCATGAAAAACTAAATAAAATTGATTCTGTCTTTCTTTCTCTCTCTCTCTCTTACTGTCCCTCTTTCTAAAAAAAAAAATACAATGCTACGAAAGAAAACATACACAAAAGAAAGCAGATTGTACAATTACCTTTAAATGAAATGTCTTTAAAAGACACTGACATAGAGACAGAAAGCGTATGGAAAAGTAGATGTGGAGGGAGTTGACGAAAATGTTCCAAAATTATGTAGTCCTGAGGGTCATAAAATTCTGTGATAATGCTAAAACCCTGCTTTGTGGAGTATAGAGGAAAGTCCAATAACGGTTAAATCTATTGGTAAAATTTAATCATTATTAAGTCTCACAATGAAGTTCTGTTTTTAACCATGACATAATACTGGCTGCCCACCCCATCCTGTCACCTCATGACAGGACATTCAAATGCTTTCTTACTGTAAAGATTGGATGTTCTATAAAATCTTTACCCTCCTCTAGGAAATTTCAAAGTACTAGGGTTGGTAGTATCATAAAGAAGATTTAATATTTTGGCAAATAGAAGGTTTACAATTTCACATTGCTGCATATGTTATGTGTCATTTTTTTTGCAAATAGGAAAACTTTGCAAAACAGATGGATTTCAAAGATGTCTTTTGGACTCTCCTTTGATATAGGTGCAATGGTGCATGGTATAGGTTGTAAGCACACAGATAATCATGTTTAAAGTAATAAGGAGAAATTATCAATATCAGCTAATGATATCAACAAAATAAAGGGTAATGAAAAGTGAAACAATAGGTCATATTATACACCCTTTAAAGTGGTTGAACAATAGGGCTCAGGTAGGATTACTCAATTTATTTATTTTACTTTTTATTCATTTGATATAGTCTTGCATATTGGAGGGAACTGATGTTACATGTTCATGTATACATGCATAAGTGAAGGCCAATCCTAGTCCAGGATCTCCCCTCTTTGACTATTCATGTCTCCTCTGTATTACCCCCATGTTAGAGATAGAAATAAGCATATACTGTGTATTAATTTATGAATTTTCTGATCTTCTCCGCTGGTTTGTGTATAATTGGGCTTCTCATTAGAGTTGAGGGTTCCCAGTTGCATTGATTAAAAAAACCCTAATCTCTTCCTCCTTTCCTTGCCTCCCTTCCTTCTCCCCCAACTTTTATAGTTATGATTCTCCCTGCTTATGTGAAAATTCACCTATGTTGAGGTTATTATTTAAACTTAGCTAACTTTCATTCTGTCTTAGATTTTACTCTACCTTCCACATTTGAGAGAAAACATTCAGCCCTTAAGTCTCTGAGTTTGGGATATTTCACTTATAATTTTATCCATCTCCATCCATTTGGTTGCAAATACTGATATCATTGTATTCTAATAGCCGAATATAACTCTACTGTATACGTGTACCACAGTTTTTGAATCCATTCTTCTAGGGAGGGACATCTGGGTTGGTTCCATAGTGTACAAAGGATCGGTATTAATTCTTCTGCAAAGTTCTGGTAGACTCTGCTGAGAATCCATCCTGGGCTTTTTTTTTTTGGAAGGGCTTTGATTGCTGTTTCAATTTCACTACCTAAGATTGGTTGGTTTAGATTTTTAGTGCCCTCCCATGTTAATTTTTGAATGTCGTATGTTGCTAGGCATTTGTCTGTGTTTTCCAGGTTATCAAACTTGGAAGAGTATATCTTGTCAAAATAATTTCTGATAATCCACTGGCTTTTGGTTGAGTCAGTGGTCTTATCTCCATTTGCACCATTGATTTTATCGATTTGCTTCATTTCATTCTTCCTTTTGGTGAAGTTGGCTAGGGGACTGTCAATTTTATTTATTTATTTTTTCAAAGAATCAACTCTTTGTTTTGTTGATACTTTGTATTGTTTTTTGTCTCAATTTCAGTATTTTCATCTCTGATCTTAGTTATTTCCTGTCTTGTGTTGGGTTTGCAATTGGATTGTTCCTCTTTTTGTAGGGATTTGAATTGGAGCATAAGTTCATTTATTTGGGCTCTTTCCTGATTTTTGATGAAGATACTCAGTGCTATAAATTTACCTCTCAAGAATGCTTTCATACTATCCCATAGATTTTGATATGCTGTTTCTTCATTCTCATTCATTTCCAAGAATTTCTTGATTTCAGTTCTCATTTCATCTTTGATCTATTCTTCATTTAAGAGGGTATTAATGAATCTCCAAATATTTTTGTATTTGCTATTGTTTTTCTTGATGTTAATTGCTAAGATCATACTATTGTGGTCTGACAGGATTCATGGGTTGTATCAACTTTTTTGCATTTGCTAAGATTAGCTTTGTTGGCTAGAATGTGATCTGTTTTGGAGAAGGATCCGTGTGCTCCTGAGAAGAAGGTAAACTCAGATGATTTGGGATGGAATATTCTGTAAATGTCTACTAAGTATTGATTGATAGAGTTGCTTAGATTAGAAATATATCTATTGATTTTTTGCTTTGATGATCTGCCTATTGTTGATAGTGGTGTATTAAAGTCCCCCAGTATTATTATTGTGTTGAAAGTGATAAAATTTTTAATGTTGAGTACTTTTTCTATATATTAGGGAGGGTTGAAATTGGGGGCATAAATGTTAACTATTGTTATGTATTTCTGATATATTGTTCCTTTAACTATGATGTAGTGACCTTCTTTATCCTTTCTCACTATTTTTTGGTCAAAATTAATTTTGTCAGCCATAAGGATCTCAGTACTGGCTTGCTTTCTTGGGCCAAAAGCCTTGTAGCCTTATTGCCAACATTTCACCTTCAGTGTCTATTTTTGGCTGTGAGGTGTGTCTTCTGTAAGCAGCACATTATTGGATTTTTTAAATACAGTCAGCTAATCTCTGTCTTTTGATTGGGACATTGAGTCCATTCACATCCATTGTTAGAATAAATATGTGATTCTGGGTCCCAAGGCATTGTGACCTCTGCTGTATTTTGTGCCATCTTGGATATCTTTTAGTGAGCTATGTTATTCTTGACTTTCTTCTGTTTATGGGCTTTGGGAGTTGTTGCGTGCTCTTCTGTATGAAGTTTGTGTTTGAGTATTCTCTGTAGAGCTGGTTTTGTGTTCATATATCTTGCTACTTTGAACTTATGGAAGTATTTTATTTCCCCATCATATTTAAAGCTGAGTTTTGCAGGGTATAGTATCTTTGGCTGAAAAATTATTTTCTCTCAATAATTGAAAAATATCATTCCATGCTCTCTTGGCCTTTGTTGTCTGAGGCAAAAAATCCACAGTAATCCTTATTACTGAATGTGATTTGGTGTTTATTGCTTACTATTTTTAAAATTCTTTCCTTGATTTCTGTGTTATTTATTTTATTTACGATGTGTCTCAGTGAATTTCTCATTTGGTTTGGTCTGTTTGTTGTCCTATAGGCATCTTGAAGTTGAATTTCTGGATCAGTTCTGATATAGGGAAATTTTCTTTGGTAATGTCATTGAAAAGATTCTTTATGCTAGTCGTTTGTTGCTCTATATTCTCCGCTACCCCAATCACTCCCATGTTATTTCTTATCATTTTGTCCCATACTTTTTGGAAGTTCTGATCATGCTCTTGTCTAGCCTCCTTTTCTTGTCTAGCCTCTTTGCACACCACATTGCTCAGTCTTGTCTTTGTTGTCTGATGTTTGTTCTTCAAGAGCTGAGATTCTATTTTGTACTGACTTTGATATTAGATCTTCCAATGAGTTTTTTAGTGTGGTTGACTGTGTTTTTCAATTCTAAAGGCTCTTCTCAATTTCTTTTCAGAATGCCTAGCTTTTTATTAAAGTGGTCTCTCATCTCCTGAAATTGCTCTTTTATTTCCTTCCTTAAGTCTTGTTTTAATTCTTTGATTGATTTAATAATCAGATGGTTGACACTTTTTTCTAGGTTTTCATTTAGGACCCTGACCATGAACTCCTTGTGTGGGAAGCTGTGGGTTTGAGTTGGAAGACTTTTTCCTCATTTTCAGTTTCAGGGAGTAGTGCTTAGATCCATCACTGGATCATTCACTTTGTTGATAGGTGTGGAGATTTTGTCTCTTTGCTTAAATGGGTGAGTATACAATTTGGATAATACAGTTCAATGGCTGACTCCCCAACCTG
This sequence comes from Aplodontia rufa, assembly GCA_004027875.1. NCBI lineage: Eukaryota > Metazoa > Chordata > Mammalia > Rodentia > Aplodontiidae > Aplodontia > Aplodontia rufa. The sequence goes on along the minus strand of PVKS010000059.1, from coordinate 4,292 downwards.
TGAATTCTTATGAACCTTTACAATTTCCAACACCTCAGGATATAGAAGATAGGCGTTGATATGTACAGCCAATGCATACAACAAACATGGGTAATTGGACAACTGTAGCTGTTACAGTGCTATAAGAGCACCTAAAAGAGCAAATAGAATAGCAGTTTTCTTCCATAAGAGTCCTCATACTATAAATGGTTTGAAAGCAAACACCTGTTTTCAATTTTGGCATTCACTTTAATTTTCCAAACCTCTGTAGGTAAAGAAAGAAAGTCTAGAGAGCGAAGGGAATGTTATAGGAAGGTAACGAGGAACTTGTGAATCTGGAGAGAGAGCAACAAGAGAGTGGAGATGATTTAGTCTACTCTGCTAAAAGAAAAAAGGGGAAGAGATTGGGGTAATGATTTTGAGGGAGGATGAGAGAGAGCAGAATACAGTTTAAGTGTTCATCAAGGAAAGGGAAGAAGCAAGTAGCAGAGAGGCTCACTGCTGGGATACTTTACAGGACAAAGAAACCATGCTCTAGTTTGCAAGATCACAGACAGCCACAAATCAAATCACAGTAATACAAACACAGCACAAGAACCAAGAAACAAAAAGACAAAATGCCCAACAGAGAGACAGAAAAAATAAAAATAAATAATTCAAAATGCAAACACATAGGAACAAAAACCAAGAAAAAAAGAGCTGGGAGGGTTATGAATTATTGCTGCTGAGGTCAAAATATACAGTGGGGATATATGTTCGTATCTGACATCTGGGAGGAGGCACTTCCAGGTTCAGGTTGCTGGAAGGACTGTGTTTTGCTGTTCTCAGCTGGAATTCAGATTCCCAGGAGTCCTCCCAATATTCTTCTGTGGAAGGTGTGTTGTGCAGACTTTTACCACCCCTGCTTCCTGTGAATACAGCTTTTAGAGCTACCTGAGTTGAACTCTTGGGCACTTAAGTGTCTGCCTGCCCAAAGTCTTACCCCACTTCTTTTGGGGCCCAGAATTCACTGGCAGTCTTGTGGATCATAGAGCAGCTTCAAGGGTCTCTCTCTGATCCTAAGGGAGAGGCCAGCTTGAACTGAATTTTCCTGGAACATTCCCAATCTTGAGTGACCTGAGGCACTCACTTGTCCTGAAGAGATGATACCTGAGGCAGCCTCAACCCCAGCAATGTGTGTGTGGGGGGGGGGTGGAGAGCACAGTGAGAAGAAGACACCAGCCCAGCCAGACCTGCACCTGGGTAGGTCTCAAATGCAAACTCAAGGAGTGTGGATTCACAGAACCACCTCTGTTCCCAGGTCTCAGGGTCTGAAAGCCAAGGAGAGTGCTGGTCCCAGGATGACCCTTCAGTTCCTAGCTCACAGAGGCTAAAGGCAATTTCTGTCCAGAGAGGATAAAGTGGTGTCTGTACTCTAGAGTTGCATGTCCTGCAAGCTAGCCCCACCCAGCTTGTGTGGGTCCTGTGGAACCACTTCTTATGCAGAATTCTGAAAGTGAACTCCACCTGAACTTTAATTTAGGTCAGGGGTAGGGTAGAAAGCCTCTATTCAAGAGTTGCAGGACCAGTAGGGAGGGTCCATCAGGCCACACAGCCCCTCAGGCAGACAGTCACAACACTGGGGTCCTAGAGTGGTCAGCTGCCTGATAGTGTAGCCACTGGGGCAACCTCTGATCTGAGCTACTGGTTCTTGGAGCAACTGTTTGAACTGCCCACTAATGTGAGTCTAAATGGTGATTGCCCCATCTCTCAGCAGCCAGATTGGGAGGACTAATTCAGTCCCTGGTTTCTATTGTGGAGCACAATATGAACCTTTCTGATATCAGAGACCTGTGTGCCAATATGTCCTCCCTCTATTTGTATGCACGGCTCCCTCCACTCTGTGCTGATCCAGCAGCCCACGAGCTGGGTCATCGTCCTTGCAACTGGAGCTGCCACCTCCTTATTTGAATTTTCTTGTACACTTAGTTTATCCAAGCCTCTTAGTCTTAAATTTCCTTGCTTGACTACTAATAGATTTAGGCAAAAATTTTCCCCTTCACCCAACCTTACAGAAAGGCACTTCTCTCACTGTTGGTGTCTCTCTTTTTGGTGGGATTCTACAAACAGCCCTTCTGCCAGTTGCCATCTTCTGAATCCTGAGGATTACTCAATTTAAAAACCAACAAAAGTATTGTGTTTAAGGATTTAGGAGTACAATAAAATTATACAGATCCATTAAGTTTTTGCAAAAGAACGCAGTGACAACTCGGAAAATTATATTTTATGCTGTCACAAAACTAAGTGGAGATAGAACCAAAACAAGAATCCAAGACTCCTGGTTCCCAGTCCATTTGCAATGTCACTGTCACTATTTAATTCTTCTGGACTCAGAATATTCACTTAGTATGAGTACATTCAACCTTTATGTATACTTGACAAAGTAGGAAAAAACAGTGTTATCTAATGTGTTGGAGTAGAAGGTTGAGGAATTTTGGTGAGTCAACATTTTATGAAGATTTTTTAATTGTTACACTTGGTTTTGTATTTGTTTAAACATTGCTTACCTCCCCTTTCTCCAGAGAACAGTCTTTCTGGGGCTTTCAGTGTTATTTTAGTGATAGGCTAGGATTGAAAGACAGCAAAAACTAGGGAAAAGCATTCCAGGGGAGATCATTTGTGCATAGCAGAAAACAAGATGACAAAAGCCTAAAATAGAGTATTCTTGCTTTTTCATGGCCTAAAATACATATTTATTACCATTAATGCATTCATTAGGACTCTGTCAGTCACAAGCAATGCAACACAACTCAAAAGAAGAAAGGGAGATGAAAAGAAGGGAATGTAACTAAGTAAGAAGTATAAGAGTGCAGTATCTTTTAGGCACGTTCACGTAAAATCAGCTTTGAAATTTAAACACAGTCCTCTGATTTTTCTAGCAATATTAATGAAATTTACAAATCCCACCATCAAATAGATGGCAAAACTTCTTTTATTACATCAATATTTAAATTCTTGGAACAGAGAGAAAATTATTATAAGAAACTGTTTACCTTACATGTTATGCTCTTTAACATTAATATTGAATGACTTTGGCATGAGTCCCAATTTATAGAATTTATTAGAATGACATTATAAACTCAATTTTCTAGAATTTCTAATTTTTAAAGAACTATATTACATTCTTTTGGTCTCCACTTTCTGTTTATTTATGTATCCTTTCATATTTAGGATGTGTTGCCTATCTAAATTGTTCTTGTTTTTCTTAGTGTGAGTATGGTTAATTGATAATCACAAATTAGTGGAATGTGTTTTTGAGATGACCTCCAATTGTTTATTTTTTTAAGAGAGAGGGACAGTGAGAGAGAAAGAGAGGATCAACTTTATTTAGTTTCTCATATGGCCTTCATTGTTTCAATACTTCTCTGTGTACATGGTGCTGGGTTCAAACCTGCATCCTTGTGCATGCCAGGCAAGCATCATAACCACTGAACAACCATTCCAGCCCTACTTATTTCTTTAATTATTGGAAGCACCCTGATCTGAGACTGTGAAAATAAGTATATTGTCTTGAATCCAATCCAATGAGAATAGTTAAATGATTAAATAGCTTTTGTAAAAACAAAAAAGAAAATAAAACACCCGGGTATGTTGTCATATGCCTATAATCCCATTGGCTTGGGAGGCTGAGGCAGGAGACTTACGAGTTCAAAGCCAACCTCCTCATCTTAACGAGGCCCTAAACAGCTTATAGAGACCCTGTCTCAAAGTAAAAAATAAAAAAAATAAGAAAATGGCTGGAGATATAGCTCTTTGGTTGAGCAACCCTAGGTTCAATCTCTGGTATAAATAAATAAACTACAATGAAAAAAAAAATAAAAAGACTGGCACAATACCTTCACTCTGTCTATATAAATATAAGGTGTCTAGCTATTTTCCCAAATGTAAAATCATAAGACATAATGTATTCATTCATACATTCATCATTCACATTGCCTTTTATCCAAACAATTGGGGTTCACATTATCTCTTGTTTCCTGACCTATTTCTCACCTTCAACATTCATGAATGCAAATAGAATATAACCAGAAAACACACATGATGAATCTTTTTCTTAGGCTTCCAAGATATAGATTAAGATTCTTTATACATGATTTAAACCATAGATGTATGGTATGTGTGTGAATATATTGAAGATTCATTAGTATAATATTATTTTAGTAAGTTATTGATATTCAAAATGGAAAATTCTACAAAATACAAAAAAATAATTTTAATCATCTATACTTTCACCTCTTACAGTTAATCAGTCTCAATAGTTTTATTTATTTCCT